>CAUYRT010043204.1:0-74637 GCA_963574885.1 Lepilemur ruficaudatus | reverse complement strand
TATTGAGAGAAGCTCAAGCTGCTGCTGATTGCATTCAAATGAAAAGCTTTATTCGAAGACCATCAGAGGGTCTCCTCAGGTAGAGGCTGTGACATACTTGGGATCCACAGTTTTAATGAAAACATTTGGCAGTTCAACCACGTTCACTTCTTTTTCCGCAGATAACAAAATTCTGAGCTTAAAAGTATTAAGTCTGTGGATTGGTGGTGGTGATCTGGGTTTTTTTCTTAAGTTGTTTTGCTCAAAGAATTCATCCATGAGGAAGTCAACTTAGGTACATGTTTATAGACGTTTGACTAAGTATAGGATTTTTTCTAGCATTAATAAACCACATAGGCCATTACAGGAAGACTGTTATGATGCTTAAGAAGTTGTGCTTTATTCAAGAAAATAAGTCAAAATAAAAAAAAAGCAAACTTAATTAACTAGAACCTGTAATCATTTATTTTTGTCCAGTTCTTCTCTCCTGTTGTTTTTAATTTAAATCAACATTTATTGAAAACCTATGACTCTACTTAATTCTGGGTAAATTTATAAGTGGATATTAATACAACAGTCCTGGTTCTTGAGGGTGTTTTACTCCATGTATTGAAAAGATATATTAGGAATACACATTTAAACAATATATTTATAGCATGACCTATGATCAAAGATATTTGGCCCAATTCCTTTCACTTTCTAAGCAGTTGTCTTTGAACACTAAAGATTTTCTAGAATTGAAGGTTCCTTTGAATGTCAAAGAAATACTGTCTTGAGACTGTCTTCTGTTTTACTTACTAAGGTGGAGATGTCGTAAACTCATGCATTCCAGAAGGATTTATTTTTTGATAAGGGTAAAATAAAAATAAGGTTTTATGAATTGTGTTAGCGAGAAAATTCAAGGATCAGAATCACAGTTCTGATTACACTTCATGACTGCAAGATTTTCGTACATGGTATGTGGGTTTGCTGAGACTAGATCCCTAGGAGAGCATTCTGTTAATGCTTTCAGGAGGTGCCCTGTGCAGGGATGAATAATGAGGATCCTGAGTGAGATGGATAGAGCAACATAAAATGTTTATATCCAAGGAATGAAATGTATGATAAAGCAGAGGGAATCTGCAACTATAGAAGCTATAATGCCTGTAGATTGTTCATGCAACTTGTATGGCCCGTGCAGTGAGCAAGAAGCTTGGAGCAAGATGGAATAGGGAGACATTCTTGCTAAAGCTGAGAATGGAGGTGAGAAAAAGTAGTGAGATTATTCTCTTTGAAAGGGTAAATCACAATTCTGTGGCCAGTTTGTATCTTTCCATTTAAACGGCTCTCTCTGGCTGACTTGATACATTCTCAAGATGATGTTGACACTCTGAAAAGTGGCTCACTTCCTCATCATGATGAAAAATATACCAGTTTTCAGTAAAAGGGAAAGTGACAAAGTCCTTTCTCAACTTTAGTTCCAGTAGACTCTCTAAAAAAAAAAAAAATCAGAAAGTTATTATGTTGCTTTTACTCTCATGATGTCTTGTGAGTGATGGCAGATATGTTTCAAAATTGTGAGAACAAATAAACAGAGGTTGAAAAACATGAAGTGGTCTGTTTATTTTGCCCGTTCATGAGAAATGTTCTGGAAAGGCCATCTAAACTGTGGACTCCAGCTGTACATCACAGAATGCCAGCAGGATTCACTGGTAGAAAGTTACGGGAAACATTTTGATTGCTTTAAAGCTGTATTCATACCTACTCTCTTGTGCGTCATTGTACTTCAAAATCATTAGTCTTGAAGAAAAAAAAACCCTTAAAGAATTTTTCTAATGCTTGAGCATTGAAAAGGGAAAGAAGACAAACTAGAAGCCCAGTCTTTCAGAGCTGCTACAATTTTAGAGATAACAAAACCCTTCATCTCATCAGTGAGCAATGGAAAATTAAAAATATTAGACTTGTCCATGGCACCCTGCCAGTTAGTAACTGAGTCATTCCTCAGCCTTTTGACTATGAGACCAGTGATATCCCCCTTCTGTTATACTGAAGATATATCTATTGAATAGTCAATATTGAAGACAAAGTAGAGAATTAATAAAACCAAACACGAAGTTCTTTCTCCTTTTTCCCTTTAGATGGGTGTTTCTTTAAAATAAAGTTTTCTGAATAAGCAATTCATTTTGGTAAATATAGTAAATTCTACTAAATGCTTCTAAGGATTATGCTGTTTGCAAAGCTAGCATGGTCCAAAAAGCCGACGAGAATAGATTCAAACCATCCTAGGATCACACTTTAACTGTCCCGGCTATGTGATATTGGTTAACTTAACCTCTATATCTTTTGGCATCCTTATTGTTAAGTTGGACACTATTCTACATAATTAATAAAGTTCTTATAAAGACTAAATTAGAATATGCATGTCATAGCTCAGTTCCTGCAAAAGAAAAGCTGCTATATTAATACTCTTATTAATAATAAAATTAAGCAATTCATATTCCTCCTAAATTTATATTTTATATAAATCTGTATATGACATGTAGAAATTGAGAGAAACGGTTTCAGGCTCATTTACTTTTTTTGTTATGCTATTGATTTTTATTAAAGTTATAATGAATAATACATAATGGAAATTACCTATTTTTTTGCCTAAGTTAGTGACAATTCGATGCAGAGAGTACAATACTCTGAAAAGTTGTATCAGCCCTTGCAATTTCTGGTAAAGTGTCAACAACTAAATTTCAGGCTCATGGAAAATATGACCATAATTATTTTGGTTTGCTTTTACAAACCAACTTAGGTTTAAAGGTCATTGTGAACAAGCTCCCAACTGTTCTGCTTCTCTGCATACCTACAAGTGAAAATCAATGTTTCTTTCAAGAATTTCCATACATACCTCAGATAAAATTTGCACTGTGCTCACGTTTTTCTAATGTGACATATGGATGGTTTCGAATGCAAGCCCAGAAGCCAAAATATTGAGAAAACTGTGAAAAGTTATAGTTTAGAAGGCTTTCCCCAGAAAGAAAAGAGCAGATAATATTACAGAAAATCCATAAGCCAAAAAGAAGTTGCAGAAAACTCTTTCTCCCAAGTCTTTTACAAGCTGTTCTTAAATTTTTAAAGAGCACTTGAATAATAAAATATGTTGGTGATAGCCCGGTTTTTGCCTTGTGACTACCCTAAAAACACTTACTGAAGATGCTATTTTAAGCTACCATTTCAAAATTTTTACTACCAGTTTGTAGATGATTTGTATTCAGTGTACAACACAATAGCAAACAATATTTTCCCCATTCATTCTGGCATAGATCATCTGTTTTTCTGCCAAAAGGACTGAAATGCCATTTATCATGTGAGAATGGGATTGGGAAGGCGTTGTAAGAACAGTAAGGGCAAAGAGATAGGATTAGGTGTCCCTGTGCCTATGCTAAGAAAAGTACGTCCTACTTTTCTCCCAAGGAGAAAATTTAGCTTTACTCTGCTGCTCAGCGACCCTTATACCTGGAGCAACATCCTGCTCCCATCGAATAACACACTGCACTCTTCACTACAAAGCGTCCTCTAATCCAAACTCCTGGGTGATTTCAGTTGAGAGGCTGGTTTTCCTTTTTTAAATATCAATGTTAGCTTGTGTCCTTCCCATATTTCTCATATATATATATATATATATATACTAGGAAAAGTAAGAAAAGTAGAAAAACAAACTGCAGAACAACACTAGCATGCTATATCAGCATTTTAATCAAGAAATACCAGTACTGGAAAGTGCCATTCATTGTGGAAGGCTTAGCATTGTAACTGAGTGACTAGCCAGCCATAGCTTAAAACATACTGCAGATTTATTTTTGGTGATGAGAAAGGAATATTCCAAATTATGTCACAGTCTTCTAATTTTCTTTTTTTACAGAGGTGAATCTTTTCCCTTTGAAGGAATCTTAAACAATAGTCCGTTGTATATATATACGTTTATGTGTGTGTGTGTGTATAATGATCTTGTTCAGCAATATATTTTTTCACTTTTAAAATATGAGAATATTCTACAATATGAAGAATTTGATCTTCTTTTGTAGTTCATCATTTATTTGAATGACAGTATAACTGAGTTAATCTTTCCAAGGTGATGTGTTTTTAAAAAGCCAGTATTAGTTTGGTAATATGAGATGTAGCACGGACTTATATATATGTATGCATGTGTGTGTATACAGTTGGCCTTCCATATTTGTGGATTCTGTATCCATGGATTCAACCAATGCGAATCAAAAATATTCAGGAAAAAATTGCAACTGTACTGGACATACACAGACTTTTTTCCTCGTCATTCTTCCCTAAACAGTGCAGCATATTAACTATTTACATAGAATTTACATTGTATTAGATACTGTGAGTAATCTAGAGATGATGTAGCGTATACAGGAGAATGTGCACAGGTTATATGCAAATACTAGGCCATGGATTTTGGTGTCCATGGGAGGTCCTAGAAACAATCACTTGTGGATACAGAGGGACAACTGTATACATCAGTGGTCAGTCTAGCACACCCAGCTGGGGCTTGGAGAGAGGGGCTGCTCTGCCTCAGGCTGAGAAGACTGATTGAGTTTAGGTAGGTCCTTTAGTTCCTTTAACTCAAATAGTTTTTGGTATTTAAATTCCTTCTAGATCAGAGTTTCCTAACCCCAAATGATAACCAGAATAGCTACAAATTCCTGAGCTCCACCTCTGGGGAGAGGGGCAGGAAACAGCATTTCAAAATGCTTCAGGTGATTTTGATGTAGCAAGGCAAGCGTTAATTTGTGTATTTGCATTAATTCCTAAGCAACTTCTCTAGAACCTTGTCCAGCTGGTAACCCAAAGTATGTTTGTGTACCTCTAGTGACTGCAAAGCCATTACTTGCCCTAGACATTCCGTTTTCTTTTGAATAGACTTGCCTGCATGAAGGAAACCAATTCTAACAGAAAATTTAACCATAGGTATTAATTCTATTACTTGGGGCCATGGAGGAATAAATCTAATTCCTAATTCACAGGGTAACTCTTCAACTACTGTTTGTAGCCAATGGCAGGCACTCCCATTTCAGTCATCTCTCCCCTCCCAGTCCCTTCAGCCTTTCTTTGGGTGACTTGGCGTAAATATGTGCACATTCTCCTTGTTCTTCTCTGAATTTACCCCTGAGGTTCCTCAGGAGGAAGCACTTAGGCTCAACACAAGTCCCAGCAGGGCTGGTGGTTTCATGGGTTCACAGGTGTGTGACCTGTGCAACTCACAAAGCTCCCCACCCCCACTTAGAAGGGCTCTAGGCTTGGTTTAATGCTCTGCTGTCATCAACTTTAAATTTATAATAGGTTTGGTACAAGGGTGCTCACATTTCCACTTCATATGGGGGTTGCACAAATTAGGCAGCAAATCCTGTGTCCCAGCTCTGGTATGATCTGGTTGTGTAAATATTTCATTCCCCGTGTCCTCTGCACTAATGTAGCATGAATACATGTTATCTGTTTCAGCAGCCTCATCACTCTTCAGTACATATTCTGTATTCTACCAAAGGCGACCCTGAGATCTTTTTCTATGATACACCCGTGTCTCCTTCATGCTAGATATTTGAAAATGTTGTTGGAAAGAAATACAAGATGTTATATTGATTTCAGTTAAGCTTAATCTTTAAAGATTTGGTCCATGGTTCCAGACTGTTGAGATCTTATTAGGTTCTGATTGTACCATCCATCATGTTTGTTGTCCCTCTTAGCTGCATGCCACCAAAGACACTTATGGCCCAGTCTTACAAAGTGATGGAAAATATCACAGCAGGAAGCATTGAAAGAAATGTGAGGAATAGTGGTTGCAGTAAATTGCTATGGTTGTTTTAAAGATACCTAATGTCTCCAGTTTCAATAGCAAGGGCATGGTCTTTCTTCTTGTTACCTAAAAATACTTCGATAGTCCTTGTCATTGTGAATAGGGATTTGAGACTACTGCAGTTATAGTAGGGACTTCTGCTGAAAGAAGACATGTTCCTAAAACTGTATGGTATTAAAAACTCAGAAGAGTTGTAATTGTTTAATGCAAATATTGAAAATCTAGTCTTTCTGTCTACCTTGGCCATGAAGTCCATTTGGCTTGGATGTTCCTGGTATTCAGTTCTTTTTGTTAGTGCTCTGGTGCTGTGTGAAAGAAGATATCCTCAGTGAGGAAGGTACATGAGGTGTATAAATGTATAACTACCTATAATAAGTAATCTCTGAATTAAACAATCATTTGCTTTTATACCAAGTTCATCATGGCAAGTTTAAAGAAGAATAAAATTGTCCAAGTCGGATGATGACAGTTTTGATCTCAGCCATATTTATGGTCAGGTGATGAAATATGAATTAGTTTACTCATAAAATGAATAAAGCAATTAAGTTGAATTAAATATTAGCCTGATTAGTTGTTGTACGGTTAACTAGATTTTTAAAACTATTTGGATATTTTAACCACTTCCCTATTTTATCTGAGTAATTATTTACTCAGACACACAGGGATGGACTCCTCACAAGCCAATATACATTAACATTACATTGGAAACTTTTCTCACGTAAAGCTGTAGGCATTAGAGATGTCTGTTACTCAGTATGTTTTCTGAGATTTCTCATTGTGCAGTAACAGATTCAAGGGTGAGCTTACAGGAAGATTAGTGCACAGGGAGGAACACCTCAGTTCTAGTTGCAGTGCTGGAATAACTTGTTAATTGGCTTTAGATCTATTATTTACCCATCGTCTCTGAAGTGAAGGAGATATCATGGCACATCACTGAAGTCTTTTTAATGTCCAACAATGTATACATCTGTAACTTTGTGAAATGCCTCCAGAGAGATGGGACAGTATAAATGATTTATATTATTGATTTACTTGGCAAGTGGAAGGGCTGAGCTCAGAAATAAAAAGGTGATTCTATTACAGTTCCATAGTCTGACAGAACCACACTGCTCAGACCTCAAGAAGCGCTCTGTAGCTGTTAAAAATGACACTTTAAAAAGCACATATGAGAATTGTGTTCACATGTGTATAGATCTACACATTTGATCATTCATTCACCAAAAATTATCGAGCTTATACTTTTTGCCAGATACTGTTCTAGATGCTGGAAATACCGTAGAGAACACATCCAAGAGTCTGCATTTACGGGCTTACACTATGGGGTAAAATACACTGGGTGTTAAATAAGACAATGAAGTAAAGATACTATATTAAAACTATAGTGAAAATTAAACAGCAAATGAATGTGAGGGATCTAAAGGGAATTGCACTTTAGATATTGTGGTCAAGGAAGTGCCCACTGAGAAGTTGACATTTGAGTGAAAATCTGCAGGGAAAACAGTGCAAGCCATAAAGATTGCTGGAGGGGAGGATGCCCTAGGCAGAGACCAACAGCAAGTGCAAAGTCCCGAGGTGGGGGCTTTCTTGCTGTGCTTGGGAAGGATCAAATAGACCAGCATGGAGGGAGGTGAGTAAGAGAGGAAAAGAGGACGACGAGGTAAAGCTAAAATGAGAACCCAAACTGTGTAAAGTCTTGTTGACCATTTTAAGATCTTTTGTTCTCTGAGTAAGGAACATTGGGTGACTTACTATTTGATAACTTCCCCCGGCTGCTGAGGTTAGAACAGTCTGGGTGCAAGAGCAGAAGCAGCAGACCTGTTACGAGGCTATTGGGTGATATCCCACGGTCAAACTTAACCCCTCTAACGGACTAGTACCTGTCACTATGCTATTGGTAGTCTGGTCTTCTACTTGAATTATTCATTCATTTACAACTATAATAGAGTTGCTGACAGGTACAAAATGCTGTAGTTGTTCTGAATTGAAGTTATATAACTTTAACTGTTAAAGTATATACCTCTGTTCGGAGCCAAGTAGTCTGTTTCTTCTACCTTTATAGTCCAGGACAATCCGATTCAATTAAACAAAGGTGTATTGAGCACCTGCTTCGTGTCAGGCACTGTTCCAGTTATTTGAGATAGATGAATGAGAAAAGAGACTAACATCTCTGCCCTCATGGAGTTACATTTTAGAAAGTAGAGAAAAGACAAAAATAATGCAGAAATAATGGATACAATAAATAATTGATAGTTTATTAGGTGATTATGAGTATCATATAATAAAAAAAAATATAGATCAAATTAAGGGGATAGGACACGTCTTAGTAACAATAGGATATTCCGATTAAGTTTTATTAGGAAAATGAGATTTAAGCAAAGATTAGGAAGTTATCCATGGGGATTTCTGAGAGAATGTTCCAGGCAGAGGAGGAAACAGGCAGTGGCAAGGACCAGACTGTGCAAAAGCCCCAAGGCAGAGCCATGAGTGTCATAGTCAAAGCATAACAAGGTGGTCAGTATGTCTTGAGTGGATTGAGCAGTGGGGAATTAGTAGGGCCTGAGGTATGAGTGGAAGTGAGAACCAGGTCATGTAGTTGCTTGTAGGCAATTGTAAGGATTTTTGGATTTTGCTTTGTATGAAATAAAGCCAAAAGAGGAGAAACGTGATCTGACTTAAGCATTATTCTGGCTGTTGTGTTGTACCAAAATGTAGGTTTGCAGGGAAGCCTATTAAGAAGCTGTTCCAACAATGCTGTTTAAGAGGATGAGGCTCAGGTGGGTGGTTGCAGTAGAGGTGGGGAGAAGTGGTTGCACTCTGGTTGTATTTTGAAGCTGGGTCTAACAGAATTGGCTGAGAGATGGGATGTGGATTCTGAGACAAAGAGAGAGAACCATTATGACAACAAAGTTTTAGGGCCTGAGAAACTAGAGGGATGAAACTGCTGTCATCCAAGATGGTTTAAGATTATAAGCAGAAGATGATGTATTGAATTATCAATAGTTTTGCTTTGGATAGGACAAATTTGGACATCTAAGTGGGGATGTAGCCTAGGCAGCTAATATACAAGTCTGGAGTTAGGAAGTAGGATTTGGACTGACTTTATCAAGTAGGGAGGGAGTCATTCTAATGTGGTAGGATTATGGCTTACAGTGGTATTTAAAGCCATTAGACAACATGAGGTCTCCAAAGCAGTGTCTGAAGATAGAAGAAAGAAGGCTAATGATTGATCCCTGTGTACTCCCAAATGAAGTGACTTCAAAAGAAAAGGAAAATAAAACCTCAAATATCTCCAAATTGTACTTGGCAGATTCTCCTGCTATGTCAGTAAAGATCTATTATTGAAATACTTTGAACTCATTTCAGATTAGTGGGTTCTTTACCTTTATAGCATGATCCTTTTAGGATATGCTCAAAGCATAGACTTCACCCCTACCAAATAAACAAACAAAATAAATGGGAATAGGTCCCTTTACATGACAACTGCAGTCACTTGGTAGTGGCTGGGATGCCACACTGTGGCAGATGTGGAGGCTGGATGTGGGTTTCACAGGGGGAGGAGCCCCTTGACGGTTTCTGAGGCCTTCCACAGGAGCAGAATGGGCTCGGGGAGGTATCATAGGTTTGCTTACCTCAGTCTGTATAAATCTCACAAATGAAAGCTCTATTTGGGGGGCTATTGCTTTAGGGGGGTGTCAAACTCTCCTTTAAAAATTATACAGGATTACAAAGATTACCCACCAAAAAATCTGTATGCATCTGTATATCCCAAAATTTATGCATACAATTTAAATTACACTTCTAGGAGTCATCCATGGGCTTGTTTAGGAATCCCTGCTCTTTAACTAAAAACAGTCTTAATTAGCCTAACAATTTTTTTTCAAAACTTTCTCAGCTTCAATATTAATTTTAAGTTTGGTGTACTTTGTCTACTATTTAGCATGAGTAGCAAACAAACATGAGATAGTTATTCTGCTTTTATCACTATTGTAATCACTTCATGGAGAAACTTGCCAAGAATAATTAAAAGTCATTTGCAACTTCATTGCCCTTTTATTGGCCATTGCCTTTGCAAACAGGAACTAGCTATGGGCCAAGTGGCACATGTTTCATATAGTTTGCCAGTTTCGGGCACACGTCTAAAAACTTTTCATGCTAATTGAATTGGTCCCCTGACAGACAGATAACAATTCCAAATACTACTAAATTTATTTTCCTAAAATTTTAAATGTATGTATTAAGGATGTAAAACTACTATTAAATTAGCCATATGCATAGCCCTCTGCCATAGCCAAACGAGAATAAATAGCCTCTTGTTTAATACTAATATGATTTTGCCATCAAAAGCAAGGAGAGGTTTGGATAGAGAGTATTCTGGCATCTAACGACTGCCAGAAAGTGTTCCTCAGTTTTCATTACAGTAAAACAGAATTCATTGTCACACATCTTTCACATGCTCCCAGTCCACATTAATTACCTCCATATAGCCAGTCCACCTGTCTGGGTATTCGGGACACATTTTCAAAACAAGTTCTTCCTGGTTATTGCACTGATAAACCATGGTCCTCAAACCCAAAGGTCCACTGGGAAGGCTAATGAGCCTCTTTTAGAGCCTGGGAGGTTGATCTGTAGCCAGCTGTTTTGCAAATTCTAAACCCCAAACATTTCCACCATATTTTATAGAGGGATTCTAAACTCAAATGACTATTAGTGTGAGGCAATACAAGACCTGTGATAAATAGTGAATGCATGCCCTGCCCAGGGACTTTGAAGGCGTTTGTAGCTCCTGGCAGAACAAGCAGGTCAGGTCAGCCAACTTCCAGCGCAGAACTCTCAGGGGCCATAAGCTTGAGTGGATAGAAGGCAGCTTCTGGAGAGAACCAGTTTCTCACCTGGAGCTTACCACGGTGTTGGAGAGGAAGAGGCTCCCACACGGGCAGGAACAATTTCTACATCTGGATGTTAGCCCTCATGCCTGCGTCTCTTGACAGCATCTTTGGTTAGTATCACAGAACACAAAACTCTCTAGCCCTTCTCAGGAAGTGAAGTTTTTAAACAGTTTGAAATCCAATTTGCCTCATACCCCAATTGAAAAAATATGATATTTAAGAAAGATTACAGTGGCAGTTCTCAAAGTGTAGTCCCAAACCAGAAATATTAGCTTCGTTTGGCAACTTGCCATTAAGTGTCCACTCCACATTTACCGAAGCATTAATTCTAGGGTGGGACTTGGCAATCTGTGTCTTCACAAGTATTCTGGGTGAGCCTAACACTCACTGAAGTTTGAGAACCACTGACCTCAGGCAATGTTCGTCAACTTATAGTGTGCCTAAGAATTGCATAGTTAGCTTGTCTGGGCTGTGACTGGACTCTTAACTTATAGCACTTGTAACAAGCATCCACACTGATGTGTCCCTGCTATACCAAAATGTTTGTGAAAAATAGATTTGAAATAATATTTACCTGGCTTTATTTTACAAAATGGTTTAATGCTGTGAATCAAACCTCATCAAAGTTGTTATTTGAGAAATTAGAAAAGAAATATGTTCTCTAAGTGACACCATTTTTTCCTTTATTGTATACGGTCTTCTCTGTGGTTAGATAAAATAGTGATTTATAATTGTCCAATGCATTCAATAGATTTCCTATGTAGAATTCTATGAAGCTGAACAATTTGCATTAACTTTTTCTTAAATGTCCTATTTTAATTTTTTTGATGGGAAAATGATTCTTTAAACACATTTTATTTGACAATTGATTCATTGACATAGATGATTGAATTTAGGTTAACATCCTATGAATGTTTTATAATTAAAAAAGTTAAAGTAGTGGGTTATTTAATACAACACTATGTATGGCCAGGGACTGGCTGTATCCATAAATCCTGAAAGAAATTTCTGAGAGAAACACAATTTATATTACAGTCCTCTTTGTTTTCAAAACAAAAGAATAACTCAATTTTAAAACACCACTGAGAATGCCATGCCATTTCAAAGTGATTTAACTTCCAATTTTTTCCCTGACTTTCGAACTTTTTTTTTTAATTTAAAAATGTGGATTTTAAATAGGGAAAATCTTGCTGGTAAACATTTCTTTTACTCATAGGTTAAAATAAACTTCTGATCTGACTGCATTGGAGATGTATAAAGTAATATCTTATGACTGAATATTTTTAGAAAGCAGATTTTGTTTTTATTTTTGTTATGATATCATAAGATCCTGTTTCAGGTCTATAATTTTGACTCTGAAACTGAAATTACAGCTTCTAAGAGAATATTCACTTAACACATTGAAATGGTTTCAGAATAAATTCATTTTAAAATTAACACACACACACACGCACTGATTTTAAGGTGTATATATATATATTCAAAATTGAGTTTTTGATGGATATGCTTCAAAAGTCACATTTATTGACTCAAATTAAACTTCTTTATGATATAAATCTCACTGTTAAAAATACATATTTTACATTGGCATAATATTTAAGAGTTTTTCAGAGAGGATTCAGGTAGATACCATAAGAAAAAAATAAAATTTATATGTCTTTGTTTTTTCAATTGTTTGTCAGTAACTTTTGGATGAGCACTCTTTATTTGTCCTTATCTTTAAATTATATAGAATTTACATTCCTTTGAAGTTGCAGGGGATCTTGTCTTTTGATATTGAGAATTTTTTCTTAGTTCACCAAGAATATTTTACTTTGACATTTATTATTGAAGAAATAATTTTAAAATATGGCTCTTGTCTCATGCTTTAGAAAGTGAGACATACTAAATATTTTTGAAACCCTTTCTGGTGACTAATGGATTTGTAGAGTTGTTCGAGATAATACTTGCATGTATTGGTAAGAAAAATAAAGTTCTATAATTGTATACAAGTCAGTGATGGCTGTGTCTTACCCCTAGAAGATTTAGGAGAAAAGAAAAGGTGAACTATTAATTTTTATGGTAAGAAATGCATTATTATTATTCTACCAACTATTTCTTTTAAACCTGCAAACTCAATAATTTAAGAAATATTTATTCAATTCTTACTATGAACTAGATCTTATTTGGAGCATAGGAATGAAGCATGGAATGTGACCCCTAACCTAAAGGATCTTAATTAGAGGGTTGATCGTGTAAAAACAGTATATAGTAATTCAAATTATTTTGTTTTATATAATATTATTTTGTGTTATAAATGACAGGTGAGCCAGGAAATTAGTAAATTACATAGGAGTTCAAAAAATGGAAACATGAACTGAAATAATTCACCAACACTTTGGGAGAAAGTGGGACTTGAGTTAGAATTTGAAGAGAATCTTAGAAGATATGTCATATTTGGGGAAAGAAGGAGCTAAGATGGTTGTGGGAAAAGAAAACAGCTTGAGTAAAGATGGGAATGAGCTTTATTTACTTAACAGAAGACAAGATTACCTTGGCTGGACAGGGCATGTGGAGGAATCATAAGAAAAAAAAATATATTGATGACATAGAGTTTAGGACACATTGTAGAGCTGAAAGACAAAAAAATTGGAAAATCCCCTTAACTGTACTACGGTTCCTATAAAAACCTTTTATTTAGTAGGGAAAAATATACATGTGATCTGTCCAATAAGATTTGAAAATGAAATGCCTTTGTTATTAATTGATATAAAACTTCTCTATTCAATGAGGTGATGAAGTTTTTGCATGTGTTATATGTGTGTGTTCAAGCATGTTTGTTTGCATGTGAGTGATGGAGTCATCGCATTTAACACAATAAAATGTTGCAGCTACACATGTAATTAGGCATGAGGATAGCAATGACTGGATCAGGTGAGCTTTGCCTCCCTTTCCTCCTGAGGATATCTTTTCTCCTGTACTAATCAGCAGTGACATGTTGAATCATCATGAGTGACAATTACAGACCTTTCATTAGAGGAAATGATTACACAACTAGGCAGATTGATGAGTAGATTGGTATTTCCTTGGGAACTGAGCTCCTCCCCACCAGGTTTCCTCTGACAACATTGCTGAATATTATCAAATATGTATTTAAGGCAATTCAGGTAAAGCTTCTTCGTGTGGAAAAACAGGTTATGATTGCTTCGAAATTTATCCTGAGAGCAAAATTTAACATATCTTTCTGAATTGTATCATTATTCTCAGATTATTGTGCTTTTCTAGAGTACTTTGCCACCTTCAGTTTGTGCAACAGTACCTGTGATGTTGAGGGTCAGGTGTTGTATTTTGTTTACACACGGAAAATTATTTAAAATAGGTGGACAAAGTATTTTGTTGAAGACTGCTTGGCTAATTAAAAGCTGGATGTTGGACTCTCACTTCATTCCACACCTTGGTCTTGCAATTACAGTTACCTTTAAACTAGGTACAGATCATCTCTTCTCACCACAGGCCATTGGATTGGCTCTAGCCCTGGAATAGGAGTTCTCAAACTTGATTGAGCATCAGAATCACCTACAGGCTTGTTGAAACACAGAGCACTGGGCCCTACACTCAGGGTTTCTTGTTCAGTGACTCTCAAGTGGGTCCTGATTATAACCGTGTCTAAAAAGTTCCTAGATGGTGTACATGGTGATGCTAAAGCTGCTGGTCTGGAAACCAAGAACTACTGAATCCTGTCTAAAGGAATAATTTTTTATTGGTCACATTTTCCTGCCCAGATATTCATCTTCTGCACATTCCCCAGCAGCTTTTCTGAACTCATTCCTACACAGCTCAACTCTCTGCAAACAATTTGCTCTTGTATCTGAATAAATGTTTTGTCTGCTGCTTCACTTTGACTTTTCTAGCCATGGCCTCCTGGTCTATCTCCATGAGGCAGATGGGAATTTCTTTAACTAGAGAAATGCTACCAATAGTGTTTTCTGATTGATTTTCTGATTTTCTATTAATAGTATACAGACACTGATATAATCACATTGTGCCTAAACTCTCAGTGGTACTGACATTTGTATTATAGAACTGTTCTAACTGTAACTTTGATCAAACCAATCAGTTGGTTCTTCTTGATGGATGGTCTGACTGTCAAAATATGGATGTATTCATTATTCTAATGAATCTATCCCAGATATGAACTATGCTGATTACTTTGACTGAAGTCATCATCAGATTGGTTCTTGTGATCTTTTAATCCAAACTGACCATGCATGCCCTAAAAGAAAATAACTAAAAAACTGATCTATATCCGGTGGAACAATTAAAGGCTGAATAGTAAAATATCACCCTCATTCAAATTATGTACATTTTCATATATTTATTCAAAAGTATTTATTCAACATCTATGTGCCAAATATTCTTCTCGGTGCTAGAGACACAGCAGTGACCAGGGAAAATGAAGTTAACATTCATGGAACTCATGTTCTTGTGGAGACAGACATGATAAACTGGGAATAGATAAACAAACCTGATAAATTTTGATAGGTTAGGTGCTATGAAGGAAATAAAGCAGGCAAACATGATACAGTGACTGGGGGGAGGGGTGGAAGCTATCTTAGGTAGAATTCTCTGTGCAGGTCTCTTTGAGGAAGTGGCGTTTAGGCTGAGACCTGAGTGATGAGAAGCAGTCATCCTTCCATATCTCACAGTGGGTAAGGTTTGGTGGTAAGGGAAGAGCTTTTAGGAAGAGGAAATGGGAAATTGCAAATCCCTGGAGCCATAAAAATTTGGGAACTTGTTGATCATGGAAGGGAGTTTTATTTTATTCTAAGTACACTGGAGAGTCAAGGAAATGGTAACATGATCTGTTTTGTACATTAAAAAAAATGTCTCTGATGCATGGAGAATACATTGTAGGAGAGTAAGACTAGCCCAATTAGAGGCTATTTTATCAGGCCACTGTTTTAGATGCTGACCTTGACTTTGCAGCTGAAACTTCTTTAAAACGTAGCTAAGTTATTTCCACTTGCAGATCCCAAATTAAATACCAGGAATTTGGCTCCTGTCCTAGATAAAACACTATAAAAGGCATTCTGTCCAAGGAAGGAATTGCCATCTGCTGAGAGTGACAGTGAACTGGGGTGGTGGCAGTAGATGCAGTGAGAATCGGCGAGATTCAGGACCTATTCTGGAAGCATATTTGAAAAGGCTTGCTGAAAAAATGAGTTCATTAACCATAGTGGGTGCTGTTGGTGCCCTGTCCAGATCTACTTTGCTGTCTGGAGAGTCACTTCTAGTTGTTGGGAGTGTTGGCTGCCCAGGGCTTACAGCCGCCTCTCTGTCAATCACTCAGTTTTACGTGAACAACATTTTTGCTATTTCCTACCCATCTTTCATCCATCTTCCCTCATTCTCTTTCTCTGTAGAGCAGTGGTTCTCTAAGTGTGGTCCTGGAAAGAGTATCACCAACATCACCCAGGAATGTGTTAGTACTATAACTTCTCACAGTCCACCCAGGCTTACTGTATTAGTCAAGGGTTCTGCAGAGAATCAGAACCAATAGGAGATACATGTGTGTGTGCACAGATAGATATATATTGATACAGATATATAGTGAGAGAGAGACAGAGATTGATTATAATGTAGCCATTCACATGATTATAGGGGCTGAGAAGTCCCACGATCGGCCCTCTGCAAGCTGGTAACCCATTAAAGCTGTTGGTATAGCCTGAAGGCCTGAGAGGTAGAGAGCTGTTGGTATAGATTTCAGCCCTGGTCTGAATGCCAAAGAACCCAGAGTGCTAAGATAGGAGTGATGTACTAGCTCAACAGTCAGGTAAAAAGAAAATTCTACCTTGCTCCTCTTGTTTGTTCTATTCAGGCCCTCAATAGATTGAATGATGTCAACCCACCTTGGGGAGGCTCATCTGCTTTACTCAGTTTACCAATTCGAATGCTAATCTCTTCTGGAAACACATTCACAGACATACCCAGAACTGATGTTTAACCAGGTGTCTGGAAATCTCATAGCCCAGTCAAGCTGACACATAGAATTAACTATCACCCCTACTTAATGAGACTTTCTGAAGATGACGTCCAGCACTTTGTGTTTTAACAGGCCCTGCAGGAGATTCTGATGCATGCTAAAGTTGAGAACCACTGCAATAGAGCAGTTCCTAATAAATTACTCGAATAAAAATCCCCTTTCATGGTCTTCTGCAAGGGACATGCAACATAAGATAGGGAATGAAGGAAAAAAAATGAGGGCAATTCCTTTGTTTTTGGCTTGAGCATCTAGCTAACTTATAGTTCTGTTAGCTACAATGGGAAAAACTTGAACAGGAGCAAGTGGAGAAATCAAGCATTCTATTTTGGACTTGATTAAAACTGAGGTATGTCTAGATGTCCAAGTGGGAATATCAAATAGGTAATCAGATATATAAGTATAAAATTCATGTGTAAGTTCAGAACTGGAGTGATAAATTGTAGAGTCTTCACTGTATCAATCCTAAAACTTAAGAAGAAATCCTAGAAAGGTAAGAGAAGAGGCAAGGACCTCTATTTTTTGCATATATTCAAAACTACAAAAAGTAGGCCTATGTGGCTTCTTTCTCTAATGTTATGTAAAATAATCCTATTGTTTCCAAAAAATCATTTATAGACTAGAACAAATAGTGGCTAAGTGTATTAAAATGATGACTATTTGTACTGTGTCTATGCAAAGGGTTAAAAAGATTTTGCTAATTACTGGAGAATTCAAGGATGACTTGGCTTTAAGGATGTTTGAAGAATTTGCTCATCATTTTCACCTAAGTGGAGAGGGATTCTTATGGAAGATGACATTTTTACATACCTATATTTGGATGCCAGAAGAGTAGAACTTGGTGAAATCTCAAAAAGGCAGGCCTGATTCATATATCCAAGCAGAGAAATAAAGATTGAAGTTTCAACATATCCTAGAAATGATAATTTTTGCACAAACACATATAAAAATGAAACTGTTTTAATGATTATTTTAAAAGTGCTGCATTGTAAAGAGAATTTTCATGATTTTTTATACAATCAAATTATTAAAACTTATAATTAAATGTTTACAATAACTGTGAATGCTGTAAACACCACTGCTTCCTTTCACACATCATTTCTTATTGTACCTTTAGTCATCAGTTTAGTAAGGGAAAGTAAACCTCACATGATTTTTTAAAAACATATATCATATTCAGCATCTTTTCATCACTCAATGCCTATTAAAACACCACTAAGATTGAACACATGCTGTCCTCAATTGTGTCAACTGATTATGCTGCCAAATTTAACCCAGTTGTCAGAAGCAGATTGCTAGAACAGATCTTAAGTATTTTTTTCTACTATTTAAGGACTAGCACCCGGAAAGCAGAACAGGAAATGTATAAGGAAGAGGGGACTCATTGGGCACTGACTCATCTTTCAGGTGTGATTTTTCTTTAGACAACTTTAATCTTTTTTATGGAAACATTAGCATGATACAGTATGGTACTTATGAACATGGGTTTTCAAGTCAGATGTAATGGCTTAGGTCTACTACCTACCGATTATATGACTGACTCTGTACAAGGGAATTAATCTCCCTTTTGCTACTTTCCTTGTCAATAAAGTGAGCACCCCATAGAGTTATTGTGAGAATTAAACAGTGTAACAGATATAAAACACATAGAATATTGCTTGAAATATAAGACATGTCCAGTAATATCCCCAAGTTCGCCCTACTGTCCCTAGTCTCTGAGCTTCAGCAATGCCCAGGTAGACAAAGGCATCATTAGATGAACCAGTGTCTGTCTGCTAAGAAGGACAAACTTCGGTTAAGGCTAGATATGTTGTTAAGTGATGTGGAACAATATAGTACCTTTTACTTTCTTAATTAAATGGAATCTTGCCATATTTGTTCTGTTTCTAATAAGTACCTTAGGTATGTATACCTTTTATTCTTTCATATGTAGAATAATTTAATTTTTACCCCACTGGAATGGTAGAGGAAAGTTAAGTCAAGAAATTACATTCTTCCTAATCAGGTCAAAAGTAAAACTGGAAGTCATTTATCCAAGATTCATTATTTGATTCTGTTTTATAGCATTTCATGTCAAACCATAAAATGGTGAACTAGCTTCACAGAGAGCCAATGTGGTATTTTCTGGAATGAGCTGTGGAACTGGCATTGGCAAATGCATATTTTGTTTTATCTCATATTCATCCATCTATTTATTCAATAATTATTTATAGACTACCCTGATATGTACTAATCCCTCTTCTAGATGATATAGTAGTAAGCAAAACAAAAATTACTTACCTAATATTCTAGTGGCAGTACACAGAAAATTAACAAATTTACTAATCAATATATTAATACATTATTTAATGATGAGGGATTTGAAAAGTGCCAGTCGGGTATGGGAATAACAATGATAGGGAAGTATTATGTATGTTTGCTTGTTTTTAATAAATAATAATTAATATTGGATCCTTAGATGTGTCCCTCGGCCTTCCTGGGTTTTAGTTTCCCTATCTGTCAAGTATGTGGGCAGGGAGGGAAGGAATGAGTATGAAATTTAGGAGTTCTACAGGTTTTCTAAGTGTCAGCTGAGACTTACACAGGGCCCTATGTAATTACTCTGCGCAAGGGTATGGAGCCTGTGAAAGGTGTCATCTCCACCTCGCTCTAGTTCATACGTGGTCCCCTTGTATGTTTTGTACATGCACATAATTATTTGCTTCATAACGCTAGCATTATTGTGTGTCATACTCCAAAGCAATTTACAACCATTTCTTCTCATTGACTTACCATTATATTCACTGATTTCTTCATTTATCTCATATGTATTGAGGTCATACTATATGCTAAGAACCATGCTGAAAGATTTAGATCAGTATTGTTATCCCTGTATTGCAAAAAAGAAAAAAGAGAGAGAGAGAGAGAGAGAGAGAAAGAAAAGTGGAGCAATTGAACATGAACTAGTCCAAAGACAAAGAACAGATCTATGTGGAGTTAAAACTTATTCTCCTCTAAAGACAGACTACATTGGGTCTTTTATTTATGAGCAGTCCTTACGAACTCAGAGAAAGGTGGGGCTTCCTCTTGATGTTTGTCACTCAGTGATGTCAATCAGAAAAGATCTGATTTTGGCTAAAGGCTCTGAACAAGAAATTCCGAATGAATGACTCTGGATTTGTGCTTTATGGTTAGTATATTCCATGAGGTAACTATAGAAAATATTCTTTGGCTAGGGAAAGAGGAGAATTTGGCAGTAAAGGCAGGCAGTTTTCTGCCTAACACAATGCAGAGACCTGTCCAAGAGGTATTCATCTGTGCTAACATCTGACCTCCTTGACAAGACACCAGTGAAAAATGAACTCACTGGGATGCATTCCGGATCCCTTGGGGAAAGAAAGACACAGAGAGGACAAAGCATAACGCTTAAAAGCAGCCACTAGGAGAGGTCTGAGAACAATTTCCAAGAATATTTCCCATGTGTTACCAGGAAAGGGCAACACATCAAGACTGAGCTGCCCAGCCGGCTTCCTTTACTTCATGGAACCCCTCCCTGAGACCTGTAGGTACTGTCAGAGAAGGCTTTGTATTGACACAGTTTTAACTGTGAAAGATAGTAAAAGATAATGTAATTATCACAATGGATGATCTCCGCAATTTTCGACCAAATAGAAGAAGCCATCGTTATGCAAAGCAGCAATGGCCCCACTGAGATGACAGTGTGATTCCAACAGTAATCCACTCCTGATTGCCTAGGAAAAAGACTGTGAAAAACTCTGGCATAAACAATTAGAGCCCACAAGCCTGGCACCAGCCGCAGATAACGCACAACCTCCTGAAAATGCAGGGGGGCCTCAGGTATCATGTTCAAGTTCCATGAAAAATGCTGTTCCTCCATTTTCAGGCATAGAAAAGAGCCACCAAAATAAACTCTTACATATTTGAAGAAAAACTTTAGGCAAATTAAATTTAACAGAGTTTATTTAACAATTCATGAATCAGGCCGCATTCAGAAACAAAAGAGGTTCAGAGAACACTGCTAAGCAGAGGGCTTGTATATGATGAAAATGGAAGCAAAGTAAAGAAATTAGTTGATTGACTACAGCTGGGCATTTGCCTTATCTGTGTATGATCTGGTGGAAAGTCCCTAGTTAGAGGTTAGTTTATTATTTCTGACTGGTTAAACTTAAGTTTCATTTTACTATTACATTGCTTCAATGTGCTTATGTAGGGACCCAAGGCACTGGAGCTATCTCAGCCTAATGGCCTCTTTTTTTTAAATGGAAGTAATGACAAATGGTATAGGTTACACCATTAATTTCAATTGTTCTTAACATGGATTTGATTGATTTCCATCAAGTAATAAATTCCTCCACATCACTCACTTCTCTCATAGGAAGCATGCACCAAAGAAAGGTATCACTGAATTTCTCCCCATAACCTGCACTACTATGAAAGGGAAAGCCACTCTTAATGGGGAGGCTTTGAGCTTCCAAGAATTAAGCTTTAACTGCTTCCTCCTCTATGCCCTCCTCGCACCACTCCTAACACAGACACACACACACACACACGTATGCACTGGGGGATGCTTCTCTTGCATTCAGAGGGTGGGAGCTTTCAGAAGTGGCATGTCAGGTCTGACCCTATTTTTTCAATGTGTAAGTCTGGAAGTAGGAGAATGCTGGTGACTAAACTTCATCTGGAAAAAGTAGTGATGGAGGTGACCTCCAACAGGAACCCGGTAATTCTTGAGATTGAAAGTATAAATGATGGGTATTCATCAGAAACCTATGCAAAAAATGGATGGCTCAGGATGAGGGTGGGCACATAGATGTGTCAGAGAGTGCAAATGTACAGAATATTGTACAGATTCTGACCAACTATGCAGGAAGAAGTCAGCCTGCCTGACCTCTTTAGCACATAAATGTTATGTTGTAGAGTCCTGACCTTATAGGTGAAATGAAACCATTTTTATATGGAACACTTTCTACTGAGATGGGCTTTTCAATTCAGAACCCATTATTTCTGTTATTGTTACTTTTCTTTCCATCTATCCCTTACATAACAACCTTCCTAAAACATACACCTAGAAATATGTTTTATGTTCTGAATTTGACTTGGTTTGAAAGTTTTGCTACCCAACCATTCCCTTTTTGTGTTGATCTCTGGATTTCAGATTTATCTTTGAATTTATATAACCAGAAGTTAGGGTTGAAATGTTGGACAATCTATAAGGCATGAGCACTGACTCATCACAATCAGTAACAACCATCATGCTAGAGCAGAATCTAGAAACCCCTGGCTCAAAGGCCTTGACCCATTGGTTGCTGGATCTTCAGGTAGCTCTTGGAGGAACCTGGGTGCTTGGACAATATAACACTCAAGGACTCAGAATAGTAACTAATTGATTATCAGAACAGAAATATTTTAACAAACAGTATAGTCATGATGATGAGTTAAGTTATTCAGTTGGAAGTTACAAAGCCATCAAATATGGCACCCAACTATTATACTAGCCAAATGACAATTCTATGAACATATGAAGACCCTACCATTACATCATCTCTGTGACCACATTCCCTCCTCCCAATACACATACTGCCAATTGGGCAAATTCTCCAATCAAGATTGAAACTACAGCATTACAAAAAGAAAAAAGCTTGATGCGTGCTCTTATTAATTATTATTAGTTCCCTGGTTAAACCACTATGTCAAGGTTTATTACTCCAAGTACAGAACAGCTCCCTCTGCTTGTTAGTGTGAGGCAATTTGAAACAGCAGAAATACCCCAGTTGAATGATGTAAGGTGAGTATTAATTAGCCTTGTGACTTTCAGCAGGTCACTTGCTACTTTTTCTCATCTATAAAACGTGAGTAGGATATAGTAATCTCTATGGTTCCTCCAATTTTGATACTTTGAATCTAGTTGTGTGACATTAGTTGGTGCCTACTGATTATCTTGTCTCATAAATTGCCTAAACATAGTAAAGCAGAGGTTTACTATTAAGAGGTTTTATTCTGTACTTGGGAGGAGAAAGAGGAAAAGGTTTATTGATTTGATTTTGTAATGTTTTTGATTTTTCCCTTTTCATTACCAAAACAATTGACATCGGTAAGTAGCTATTTTTGGGAGAAGGGACACATATCCTGGTGGTTTAAAATAATGCATTTTGGAGTCATAGAAACCTTTTGTATTTTTCACCTTATAATTATTTTAAAATTTAATGTAATTTAATTTATAAATATTTTTAATGGCTTTAGAGTTGGTATATTTATTCATAATTATCTTTATATCTTTTATCCATTGGAATTTATCCTGTTTCATTGGTTGTGGTCAGGCTCTAGCTTCATTAATATTTTTCTGGAGGCTATCCAGTTGTCCCAACAATATTTATGGAATTATCCATCTTTCCCTAATCGTTTGAGATTAGACATAGTTTTACGTGTACTGCAAGTGGTTTTTAGACTTTTCATTCTGTTGCATTCATCTTTCTGTATATTCACGTTGAAATTCTTTGTGTGGCAATTTACAGTGCGATCTCAGGCACATTCTGCAACTTCTTTATGATTCAGTTTTCTTATTGTTAAAAAGGCAGCAATGATAGTATGTATCTCAGAGATGTTACCGACATGGATTAGAATAATGCGTCAAAGAATTTAGCATAATATCTGGCCCAATCTAAACTCTCAGAAAATATTAGATATTATTACTGAATCATGGACATTATTGTATTTTCTTCCTGCTGCTGAATTTCATTTATATTTTGCAGTCAGTTCCAATGTACTGTGTGTGTGTGTGTGTGTGTATGTTTGTACATGTGTGCTCTAGGAGGATTTCAGACAAATTCAGTTAAGTTTAAATTCATACAGTTTTGGAGAAAGCTTTTTCAGTCCCTTCTAATTCCCAGAATTAGTGCTGACCAGCAGGAATCATTATTCTAGACAGTATGCTTCCTACTGGCTGCTATTGCCATCTGCCCTAGGTCATGCCTGCCCCAGTTAATTATGTATTGCTGTTTCCCCTTGAAAATACGAGAGAGCATCTTTCCTGTTTGAAACGAAGACTGATTCCCTGCCAGTCCTACTTTCACGAACCTGGCCATCCTGGATGGATTTGGCCAGTTTTGTCTGTCCTTGCTAACTCTACAGGGAAAACTTTACTCACAATCAAGGATGGGAATAGTGCCCCTAGCTGAGCAGCTGAGATTAAATCCAGCAACTGTGAACCTGGTATAGGGCAAGAAGGGTGTTGGAAAGATCAAAACACAAAAATTCACAGGCAATGTAGCATCTTTTGTACCTGTTCCCAAAGCAGAATCTCAACTTTTTTTTCTTTTTAATAAAGCATCATTGGCAATAGAATATGCCCCGAGCAGCAAAGCTCATAAAAAGTAGCTTTTATAACTTGATTATTTATTAGAATGTTTTTTATCATTTTTTAGGGTAGAAAATCTAGCATAGAATTTTATAACAGAAGAAGGAGCCAAAGGGATATAGATTTCTTATGTGCCAGCCAGTGAAGTGAACTTTTGATTTTAGTGTTCACATTTAGGAGGCTTAGCAGAGAGAGCACATGGGCTTTCCAACTTTATTTGATTTGGGAGGTAAAAAAGAAAAATATCCAAGCCAGGAAATAAAGTCTTATAAAACACCACAACAATGCCCCAGGTCATGAGAGAATACTATTGCTTCGGGGGTAAAATAGAATTGAAAGGAAATAGAACTAGAGTTTACAGTACCCAGATAATTGTTGGAGTTTGTTTGCTTTTGAATCTTCAAATCAATTTTGGATGGCCAGAAAGAATTATGTTTCACCACTCTGAAGTAAGAAGATCTGTTAAGACAGAGATTATTTCTCCATTTCTAATTATATACTAGGAAACTATCTCTAACATCATTGCCCAAGGGCAGAGCGTGAAGGAATATTTTCCATGGAAGTGGAGTAATCAGACAGTCAAAATTTGGAATCACTCCCAGTTCTTTGGAAGTAAAGTTAATTAATCTGGAAGCACATCATTTGTGTATAAGAAATTCAAGAGAATCATAATTAGTTCAGCAATTAGCTTTAACTTTTCAGAAACATTTCTCAAAAATAGGCATTAAAACTTTCTCCCCTCCCCTTTCTAACCATATTTTTAACTGGTTTATTACAGCTGGTTGTTAAACATCCTGTCCCGTTGGTTGATCTTGTCATAGAGGGAAAAATCTATTATTGGCTTTTTCTATGCAGTAGAGGTCTGCTTCATCCACATTCTCATTTGTGACTCACTGTTTGCTCTTAATGAGCGTATTACTGGGATGTGTCGTGAACATTGTCTAGCAACTTCAATGGACAAAAATTAATAATGCTTCCTTGAGAGCTTTTTGTTCCATTTATTCCTTATATAAAAAAAAAACCCTACTCTATTTGTTGTCCTATAGCTGGAGCTTCACCTTCATCCTCATGCAGTTGTTATAATGATTTTGACAAAAGAATGTGAATACAAGTAGCTCAGAAAATAGAACTTAAGTAATATTATATATAAATTTTGAGTCCTATTGTTTTTCCTAAGTTAGGAAATGTGAAATAATTTCTAAGATCAGATTTTATTTTGTCGAATGTATTCTAAATCCAGGAGGCTGTTTAACCAGATTTGATCAGATAAATTAATGACTGCCATAATTATCTTTAATTCTTTGTCTATTTATTTGTTTATTTTGAGGCAGGATCTTGCTCTGTCATCCAAGCTAGAATACAGTGGCATCATCATAGCTCACTGCAACCTCAAACTCCTGGGTTCAAGTGATCCTCCTGCCTCAGCCCCCCAGATAGCTAGGATTACAGGTGTGCACCACCACACCTGGCTAATTTTTTTTTTTTTTTTTTTTTGCATAGATGGGGTCTCACTATTGCCTAGGTTGGTCTCAAACTCCTGGTCTCAAGCAATCCTCCCACCTCAGCCACCCAAAGTGCTGGGATTACAGGTGTGAGCTACCACATTCAACCTGTCTTTTTATCTTTTGTACATTAACAAAATCATGGTGTTTCATAGCTGTAATTTACCACTTTTTAATTGTTTTATGTTTCTACTAACAAATGAACAATTGATTAAATAGGATTTGTATATATTCTCATTATTTCAAAATTACTAAGAAGAAAAAATCTATAAGTTGATGATTATAATTAATGATATATTTATAGTCTACCAGTATCTTAAAGTCTATACTTGTCTTTTCATTCAAAATGAGGTGCCCCCCCCAAAATGTATAACACAGTAGATTAAGAATAGAATTTGAAACTTATTACAACATATTTAGCCCTTTTGTGATGTTTCTCTATTATATTTTTATGTAGTATTTTATTCATAGATCATTCTTGATATTTATACAATTTGGGTCAAATATATTAAATATTATATAAATTTCCTTGAAAGTGTTTAAGTTCAGAAAATATCATGTTTGTCATAATGTGGGAGACTTTCTAAGGCAATAGAGTTCCCAAACAGCTCACTGACTTCTGTTTGTCAATGTCTTGAGGTACAACATAAACACTCCAATAAGCCACATCTCCATCATTCCCTCTTCTTTTAAACTGAGTTTGTAATCCCTGGTCTATAGAAAGATATTTGCTTAAAAATATAAAGTTTTTATTAGTGTTTCACTTTGGGTCACCATTCCAATTCACCATTTTCCACAAGCCCAAATCCCTATGGCTCTCCTAACTTGCTTTTCTTTTTCAAATCAGTAGCAAATTGAGTTAAGGAGGAACCTGAAATGAACAATGTCAAGTCTAATGCTGAAGGTCAGTTGGATCTAAATGGGCATGCTAGAAGAATAGCACCCACTTGACATATACTTAATTGGGCACCTACTCTATGCTAGAACTTATTCCAGCTGCTGGGTATTAAAAAAAACGTAGATTAAAGAAATGTTGGACAATGATAAAGGAACTTCTGTTTAAACAACTTACTTAGTGCAATTATAATCTTACCTGTAGGTTTTAAACAGACTTAAAATATGATCATCTTATAAGTTGAGATAGGTCATACTTTATTAACTTACTATGGATAGCTTTATGTGTATAAAACATACGTACCACACAAACATACATCCTTCTTTAGCTGTTATACTCAAAATAACTAATTTTATTTTTTCACATTTCAGTAACAATTATGGTACCATTGTAATATAACTTTAACTGAAAACTGGCATTTTTATCTAAAGAAAAAAAAAGAGACTGAAGTATAGAAATAAATGTCAGAACTCTGCCATCTATCTTACCAAGTTTAAAGGCATATCAAGAGAAGAAATCAAAATTATTGTATATTTATATCTAGGGTTAGTACTATTATTGACATAAAGATGTAATCATCAATGTCCTCCTTAGCAATAATTTTTACCTTTTATTTTTAAAGGTCTACTTTAAAAAGTTGAGATGATTGTTATTTATCCTTTATCCATCTGGTATTTTAAACACTACATTTGCTCAAGTCAAGAGTAACAAGATTTTGAGAGCTTAAAAACAAAACAAAATCTCTGAGTACCCAGTATACTTTGTGTAGGATGATTTTCTAATATTCTATGAAAATAGGCAAATCAAACAAGGTAAACATTTTTTTATTTCTTGGGATACTGATAATATATCAAACTCAGTTGGTCCTTGAGTGTTAAATAGATACTTTATGTATGTATAAATTTATTTTAAACAAATAATTCAAGAGATATCAAGTTATTTTGTATGTAGTTACAGTGCTTAGGTGAGCATTTCTTTAACACTTTGGAAACTTCTTTTCTTTTTCTCAAAGTCACAGAAATAACAGGCATATGGATGTTTAGATTAATAGTTATTATGGGTAATAGTTGTTATTTCTGAAAAATCAACATTTATTAAGTTCTTAGTATGGAAATTTTATATTTATTATCTCATTCAATCCGTATGGCCATCGTATGAGGCAGATACTATTATTGTCTCCAGCTAACAAACAAATGATTATAGAAATTAGTCAAGGCTATGGTGGTGATTTTTCTATAGTTAAAAATTCTACCTCTTGAATACTCCATTTGTTTCTATACTTGTTCTATACTTCATTTGTTCTCCAACATTTCTGGCTTTACATTCCTTATCTTATGATATCCTTTAGTTGAGTTTATCTCAATTTTTCAATTCCTCTCCTAAGATCAAATGTCAGGGCTAAGACAACGAGACACAGTGACAGGGAGTTTGGGCATAGAGAGAAAAACAGAGACAAAAGCTACAGGAGGGGAGAATCCAGAGTATTTGATATATTGGAGACTTTCATGTTGCTTTCACAGGCCAGGAAGCAGATGGTTAGGTTCCGAAGTTTATCGTGTGGCAGTGAGCTGGGCACAGGATAGACCTTCTGTAAGTAGTTTCAAATGAAGAAGTGAAGCCATCCAAGACCATCAAAATAGTTGGAAAGCAGGCTGAAGGAGACAGCATTAGTTTTTCACCATTTACTACATTTCAAACAGTGTATTGAGGAACTTTTCATACTCCATTAAATTCTACAACCATTTTATGAAGTAGTGCACCTTCCATGTGTGTAACTAGCAAAGAAACCAGATGTCCTGATTTCAGAAGGAAAGCCAAATATACAGACTTAATCCATGCTATCGGTGAGGTTGGGCAGTCTCAGGTGATGCTGTCATTGTTCCTCAGTGTTCTGTTTACCTCTAGGAGCTTGGATGATCGACAACAGGAAGCAACAGTAAGTTGCAGGAATCCCAGAGCCCAGAAGCAGATTGTCTAATGTCTCAATACATCAGGCTCTTACTGTTCCCAGGAAGGGGATTAAGACCACAGGTCTTGTGAGCAGACAGGGTTGGGATGGCCCAACACACAAAAACAATCATATTACAGCTTATGAGCAAGTCAGAGGCATACAGATGAAGCCTACCTGACTCACTCAGTCCCAGACTTTAGAGTTTTGTGTAAAGGAGAAGGCACAGAAGTTATAGTTAAAACTCAAAGCACTAGCAGCAAGGAATTTGGATCTTAGTTCCCACCACACAGATCATTAGTTATCCAGTTTTTGGCAATTCCTTGACCTCAGTTTATGGGCTTTCTCATCTGTAAAGTAGGAACACTAAATATTAGCAGACATGACAGAAGGAATTTTATTAGAATTCACAAGTAGAGGTGAGGCTGTTTAATCTGCTCAAAGCCTCCAATGCCACATCCCAGCCCAGTGAGAAGCACAGTTAACACTCCAAACAAACAGGCTGATTTGACTTCTTGTGACCCTATTTTGCATCATGAAGGTAAATTATAACCTCTGATTTATTCAATGCCCATGCATTTTTGTCAGTGATTGGATGAACTGAGACAGTTCCTGAAATACCTCTCTAATTCTTGGAGAGATTGATGGTGAAGGTTTGGGTGAATGTGACTGTGGGGTGGGGTGGGGAAGATGGAGACAGGAATTAACATATCTTAGGTTTATGAAAAAATTAAAATTAGGACTAAAGCCAATTTAATCCACCAGGAAGATTATATGGAATTCTCTCTCTCCATGTTTTTCTTCTTAGAGAAAAAAGATATTTTGAAAGTAAGTAGGATTAGAGTCAGGTCATATCACTTAATCATTAACCAGACATCCTACATCTAAAGCAGTTGATTTACTTGCTAGGCTCACATGCATCCTGATGTGCTGCATGCAGACAGCTATTCTTTTGTGTTTGTAAGTATCAGCTTGAGAAAGCAGAATCACCTTCTAAGCACTTGCTTTTACACATGTTGTTTATTAGTTCTCCATAGCATGAAGCCTCCCAGCAGAGTTTGGGGCTGTATGTAATTCTAGAAAAGAAATCTTTGGTGTTTTCACAACCAAAGGTGTTTCCACTGACCCATTAATGTCGGGCATGCCTTGTGAGAGGTCTTCCAAGGACTGAAGTGTGTTTGTGTTTGTCAGAGCAGAGATAATTGGCCCTCATAGGAATGAAAGCCATGACCTGGGCTCCTAAGTGAAACTGTCAGAAATTGCTTCCAGGGTCTGACCTACAGTTTAGAAAGCCTCCAAGCTGGGTTGCCCACAGTGGAATCAAGAGGTGTTTTGCAAAAGAATATGATCTACCCCCTTGAAATCAGGCTAAGGACATGGTGTTGTGCTCTGGGTGTCTTTGTGAAATAACCAACTATCCCCATCTGCTCTCAGCTCTCCTATCTCCTGGTCTCCAGTATGCCCCAGCCTCCTGGTCATGTTCCCTGTACCATTTCCAGTTTCTATTTATGTTTTCTCCTTATTCCAAGTTTTCACCTCTACTTAGAGCATCCTTGACAAAGTATGGCAATTCCAATAATTTGATCTGAATGAGAAGTTAAGACTTGGAGAGACTAAAAGAGTAGATTATTTTGTCATCATTTTTTTTCTCCTTGTAATTTCTACTTTCACAGATATAATAGTAAACAAAATAGTATCTTATGTTTGTGTACGACTTTAGAAAGTTTCAAAATGCTGTTTTAATTAATGATATACTAATAACTTTTTTGTTGGAGAGGACATAACCATAATGTGGTGCAAAGACTACAGCTAGGGGTAGTACCTCACAGAGTTTTTATTGTGTTTAGAGAAAAGGTACATAAACCCTAAGTAATGTGTTATTGTTAAAGAGACATATGTAATCTGGCCAAATGGTCCTGATGATGGTGACTAAAAATGGCATTAAAATCTAAGCTTTTATCAAGGTTTGCTTTAACAATGAATGAAGGTGATCGTGACCATTTAACTCAAAACAACAAAAATCTTTGTTTAAACAATTTAAGCCAATGTTTGTTAGAAAATCAGTGTATGCCTTAAATAAGTAGTTAAGTTAAATACATATGTGTGTATAGGTGTGTAAATATGTACCTTTCTCTCTCTATATATATATAGATAAATAATTTGATTCCTTCTATTTATGATGACATCTTTTTAAGATTTTTATGGAACTTAGGGTGATAGGTTGATTCTTTTAATAGTTCCTAATTATAAAAAGAAAAATGGCAATGTTTATTGTTATGAATTTAGTAAAAGTTTTCATTAGAATTTTGTTTTATTAGCAATAACAGAATCTTCATATTCTTGAGAAATAACTCCAGATGTAATAGCTTGAGACAAGGATCAATATGCATATTGATTTAAAAACTTTTTTTCTGTAACTCTAAAACATGCACGACACTCACACCAGAGTTCCTTGCCTACAGATTAGAAATAACTGCTGTATAACAAGTTTGGTGTAAATAATATGAAATTTTGGTGTTAACTACCAATTTTTCCTCTCCAGGTTATTAGTGTGAGTCTTAGCTTTAAGTCAATGGGTTAAATTCTACATGTATAAACTGATCCACATATTCTTATTTTAATTTTTCTGTCTCATAAGTATTTTGCTATTTTTAAACAACTGATCCATCACCATTACATGTGGTGATGGATCAGTATTTACTTTTTCATTTTGGAAAAAAATGATAAAAATAATATCATGCATATTCCTTCTTAAATAGGTTGAATACTCTAATGAAAACAAACACCAAGTAAATGCCTAATGGGGTGAATCTGAGAGGAAAGTGCTTTTAGTAAATTCAGCCTGTAGACATGTTTGAGTAACATTTTGCTATCTTTGCTAACACGCTAATGGATGGGCTAGCAGAGCATTAATGAGCTCACTCCATTAAATTAGTTCGTTTTTCTTGTTAAATATCCAAAAGAGAAAGATGGTCCACTTAACCAGAGGGAAAAAAAATTTTTCATTTTAGTGCACTAGAAACATGATGCATATTTTCTTTCTAATTTAATTTCTAAGCATTAAGACTCAATTCTATAAATGACCGACTGAAGCACTTGGAGAGATTAGAAAACTATAAACTGAATGTCGTTTGAATTTGGCTGGCTAGACATCATGATGTTATACAGTGTAATTCAAATTTAACATCGTATTTTTATGAGGCCACTAAGATAAGCCCAGTGACTTCCATGAACATTTACTAAGGAGGCCCTCAAATGGAATATGAGAATTGATCTCTTCTCTAGTCATTGTTTTTATTAAATATCATATAGGCCAACCTTCCCAGCCACTGTGATTTGAACTTTTGTCTAAATTGTCAATTTTGCTCTCAGAATCATAGAAAAAGTTGCCTTCAGTCTGTGGGCTAAGGGAAAAGGATTATAGCTCTAATGAGCCAAATCTGTGCAAATGAGAAAATAATAATCTCCTCATAATTAGCACACCCTTTTTAGACTAAATGTTGGTCATGAGTTTTTCAAAAGCAGAAAAATCATCATTAATTGGCTAAAAGAATATATGTAAATTAATGCCAAGGAGCTTACTGGAAAGGGGAAATTAAAATGACTTTGGCTTGTTTATATAAATATATCTACATTATTGGAACCTTACCTTGATTATCTAGTCAAAACAATTGTTCTTTTCCATGTAGTTTAGATAGCAGGAACCAGTATGTTGTCTCTGTAAGTAGTAGATGATGTTTTCTACATAAAAATACCACTTTCAGTCTTTCTGAAGTTTGCCCTCTGGAAGCAGGACTAGCACGTCTATTTTACAGATGGAGAAATGGGTTACATACAGCTTGCCCATGGTTTAAAGAAATTCCTGAATTGAATTAGAAATCTGGAATGTCAGCTCTCACATCCAACACGTAGATTATCGTAAGCACTGGCAGCCGTAACATCAGTGATGGCGGAACACATTGAGAGGAGGAAGAATTTCAACAGCTTTGGCAGTATTAAGTTTGAGCAGATTTTACTTGGGACTCATAACACATAGAAACCTGTGTATACATAGTTGTGGGCAGATGTTTAGGACTGCCTAGTATATGATGACATATAACTTAATAGAAGCATAAAATTCTCCCAGGGTTTCTGGGATCTTTTTCCTGTTTTCTCCTGGCTCTTTAAGGTCTTCTGGGCTCCCTGTGTCTCTGAAACCTGACCTTTCTGAGGCTTAAGACCGAGACTGTTTAGAAGCCGGGTTGGAGATGAATAGCCATTTGGAAAACTCTGTTGGAAAGAACAGTTCCAGAAGGGAGTTCAAGCTGAAAGGAAGGACGGTGAAGGCAGAGGATGTGAGTCCTCTTGTGTCGTTCCCGTGGAAGGTCACCTCACAGCAGAGGGTGGCTCCAGCTTAAGGTGGGGTCATTTGTGGGGATGCCCCAGGAATGTTGCAGCAATGTTTGCTCACTTTTGGTTGGGGGGCTTTCAGGGAAACCAAAGTTGAAAAGAAAAGGAGGGCATCACTATGCATTTTTTCAATTAATCACCGTGACAAACTAGTAAGATAGTTGGGGCAAATACAGTCTTATTACCCACACTTTAGAGATCTTAAAAAATAGACCATAGTAGTAATGTGGCTGTCCCCAAGATCACAAAACTGTTTTTGTGTGAGAGCTTGACTTACTGTTCCTATTGCCCGACTCCTTATTGAGGACTAATGGATCGATCTGATGCGCAAGCATTTCTAAAGAAACAGGAGACCCCTCCCTGTCTTTGTTGTTTCACATGGTCTGGGATAGACATGACTAATAAAGTTGAACATGTCCAGGAAATGTAATAAAGTGAGAAACGTCAAGGCAAAGTCTTTGGTCATGCTGACAGTTGTTTTTGAGGCTAATACAACAATATTAATGCACTGATATGGTGATTATATTTCACTATAAATAGAGGTCGGTGCCCCAAAGAGAGGGCTATCATCAACTGTAAGAGCTCAGTGATTATATTGCATTTAAAAAACAATCTTCACCACTCCTTATTGGTTATTTGGCCTCCTGTGGTCACTTCAAATCACAAATACAAATTATAAAAAAGAAATAAACTATTATATTTTTATAGATGTACTAATGAAAACAGACCTGTGGAAAATCTTTCAATTATCCCAGATAAACTGTGTTAATCCTACCAACAGCCTATTTGTAATATAGTAATAATATTGTGAAGTTCAAATCTTACAATTTAGAATCAATGGCATGCTGATTTTTAAATGCCTACAAAAATATTTACATCTTCCCATGTAACAGTAAAAAGTCCCACCCAAAGCCACCTCCAAATAAGCTTGTAAGACAAGTCTTTTAGGGTTTATGGGTCTCATTTCCCTCCAAGACTTCCTTTTTCAACATGTGCTAAATTTATCCTGCTCTCTGTGTTCCAGTAAATAGTGTACAAGGGTGAGAGAGATGCATTTCATTCTTTCAGCATAGAGCTATAGAACCTCAGCTATATGCTTGGTGATTATCCCAGCCTTGGAAATGGAGCCAAGATGTGCAAACTACGGAAACCTCAGTCAGCACACGTATAAGACCAGCTTGCCATGAAGGACTCAAAACGGGACTGTTTTAAGTTATTCCTTCCTTCCCCCCATTCAACTTGGATTAAAGCTTTAGCGTTTAAAACCATCCAGCTCTGCCAATAATACAGCCCTGAGTAGGTAAATAAATATAAAGAGGCTATCATTTGTGAAAAGTTTTATCAAAACTAAGATATATCGCGTCGATAGAAGCCCTCCGATTCACCAAGGGGAGAAACGGACCGGGCAGTATAGCTAGCGAAGGGGGCTGATTGGCATGGCTTGTTCTTTCTAAACGACACTGCTGTCTCATGGGTGTATGACAATCAAAGTTAATAACACAGTAGGTGGCATAAATAAATTAGTACTTGTCAGATGGATGTTATTGATGTGAACAATGTAAGTTTGGATGAGGGAGAGAGGAGGGAAAGTTTTCCCCAAGTAGAATATGAATATCTGCTAATAAGTGATTGTCCCTCAGTTCAAAATCCTATGCAAGCAAGTTGGTGAGATGAAGGATTTTTCTACGTAGGGTGTTTTAAAAAGTAAGGTGTAAGGATTTGATCTAAAAATTACTTTCTTTTTGTTCTCTGCTTTCTTACCCAGACTTCGTTCTACTTTCTCTCTGTTCCCATGATCAAAAAATCAATGAGTATGGTATTTGTATTAATATTAATATTTTCTTCCTTTGTCAAACAAAAACTCCTGTTTTGTTGGTTGAGAGCTGAAGATGAGGTCCTTATAGATACCCCAGGGATTAAAACACATATCATGAACTTAATCAAACTGGTTAAAATTTTCCTAATGGATCAGGAGGCAAACATACTCCCGTAGACTAAGACATAAAACACTAGTAAGGATTAGCAATAGTCAAAGAAATGAACCGAATCTTATCTTCTTATCTTATAAACCAGTTACTATTAATATCAGGCAAATAAGAACTGTCTTGATGGCTTAAAAAGGCCCACTTTATTTAAAGTGATTTTCAGAATAGCCAAATTGAAGTTCTTCAAAACAACTAAGCTGTCATTGGGACTTCTTTATAATCAAACTTGACCATTGTCAGTATTAGTTACTATGAAGACGTTTAAGTATAAAAATAAAATGGTTTTGAGTTTATCATCAATTTGTGGTTCAGTGTTTGATGCATCATTCTTTATTCCCAGGTGTCATGCTTAGGAAATGACAGATATCCTTCGACCAAAAGTTTTCAGGTTTAATTTTTCATCTAGTTCCCAACCCTATCTATGCCGTCTCTCCTTTATGGATCTCTATAGCTGCTGCACATGTTATTTAATTCTTAACAACAATAACAATAACAACAACAAAAAACAAAACAAAAAAAGTCTGTTTTGGATTTTGAAACTGTTTGGTTTTTTTTTTTTTTTTTTAATGGTCAGTCAGATGCAGCCACAGAGGAGACAGAGGAGAGGGGGTCAGGAAACAACAAGGTTTATATTATATTCAGAGGTTTTAGAGAAAGGAGGCAAAGCACAGCACAGCACACAGGGCCACATGGGAAAGACACCGAGTTGGCCAGGAGGGGGAAGTTTAGTCCAGGATGTTTATTTGGGTATCTTTGGGAAAGGCAAGCAGGGCAGAATGCACAGTTTGGCATTGGCTAGTTCGAATAATTTTGGTGGGCTTTGGGCTATAGCATGGTCTGTAATTGCCTGGCACCTGGCCCTGGAATGATTAAGGCAGAGAAATATTGCCTTCTGGAGAGTGTATAAGCCAGATACCTGAGGGATGGCTCTGAATCGGATGGTTTGAACATCAAACAAATACTTCAGGCTGGAACCTTAGCTATCTCTAACAACTGGCTGGCTCAAAGAGGGGCCGTTTCTCCCCAGCCAGAAAGGCTTTTCAAGATGTCAAAACACTATAATACACAGAAAATTAAAGCACATTGACAATGTAGAAACTTCTTGGTCTGGAAAAATTACTTGCTCTTATTTCTTGACAGAATCAATAAAAAATTCCCTCCCAAACTTAAAAATTCTCTGCTCAAATTTATTGCTTCAACCTGGCCATTAAGCAGCACTAGATGTAACTTGTTTTAGTTTTTCCTGAAGAAAATTTGATAACATTACAATCTGTCTGTCTTCCTACAAGAGAGAGAGATGTGAAATGCAAACATTGAACATACTGTTCTCTGTTTTCTTAGAAAACATTAAGAAATATATGCAGCAAATTTAATAGTAGGGAATCAAAGAGAACTGTGGTCTCAAGTATCATCATCCCCAGCTATTGATAAAAACTAAACTTAGAGTCAGGGATGCTACAGTATAAAATATTCATGTTGTTACTGGTGCTGAAGGCGACCACTGATACACCTGCAGTTGGTAGTAAAGAATTCATAACAATCCTCTGATGCTCAGTCCTTATAAGCCCTGGGAGGCTTCTGTATTTTTTAGGCTTGCAGTTCTGTTGCCATTGCTATTATTATTATTATTATTTATTTTTGTGTGTGCGTGAGGAGAAATGAGCTAAGCCTAGTCAGAGCTGACTGCAGTGTCTTTTGTAGCTTTTCCTCTCCAAATGGAAGCTAAAGGCAAGGAAATTAGGCCGCCACACAGAGGTTAGGTGGTTTCCAGACCTCCTGGGTAATCCTTCCTGGAGGAAGGAGTTCTCATTCCCATCAGTTTGCTCTATCCGACCCCTTCCCAGGGATGAAGAAATCACAGCTCACGATGGCTTGTTTGAAATAGGTTAGACCATGTGGGTGAGAGGAAACACAGATAGAATGAAAGCGTTTTCATCTTTCCTTACAGTTCCTTCCACATACTCCTTGTGGCGTCCTACTGATCCCAGGAATCTGTTACTTTGTTGTTGTCGTGGCTTAGTGAAACAATTTTTATCCAGGGCAACTCTAAGGAATAGGAATCCACCAACTCTGTAAGCCAACAAACTAACAATAGAGAGCAAGTAATTCAATCATTTGGTATAAATACCAATGTCAGTAATCCAAAGTTCCTGTCCATTTTTCACTTTTTATATCAGAGTCTGAAAAATCTGTTGTTTATTGATCTGACGCTCTGGGTATCTTTTCTCAGACTCCACTTTGACAGTGGTCTACATTCCTTTTCTCAGTAATAAATGCCATGTAGAGGTACATTACTGATTTAACTTTCATAACCAGTTTTACCGAATTTGGCCTATGAAACATAAATTCTTTACTTGATCCTACATCATTCAACTATTATTAAGAAAGACATATTTACGTGGGATGTCCCAGTTTGTAAAACCACTTAGATCTATTTCCTCAAGCTGTGGAACTGTGCTTTATAATGACAATTTCTACATTATGGGCCTATAATCTTTAGGGTTAATTCTGCGTTTTAATGGCTAACAGAAGGAATGGTCTGGATCAGTGCTTTTCAAATTTAAATGTGCTTATGACTCCCCTGGAGATCTTTGTAAATGCAAGTTCTGAGTCAGTAGTCTAGGATGAGGTACCAGAAGCAGCTCCTGGTAGTATCAAAAATGTGTATATAGGGAGCCCAAATGCATACTTCTCAGGAGCTGCCTTAGAAATTTACACCTTCTTTGCACCCCCTTTAAAATTGGCTCTGGATTTTGCTTTGGGGCTACCCTTTAAAATATACACCTGCCAGTTTTTTGTCTCTTGTCTCAGACCTTCCATTTCTCTAGGATATTGTCACCAGATTTACCAAATAAAAATACAGGACATCCAGTTAACTTTGAAGTTCAGATAAACAATGAATAGGTTTTTAGTATGAGTGTGTCCCATGAACTATTTTAGACATACTCATACTAAAAACCTATTCATTGTTTATCTGAACTTCGAAGTTAACTCAGGCAAATTTTTGTGCTATTTTAACCACTTATGAAGTTGTTTTCTCATCCCCCGCTGCCCCACACATGCACCACTTCAGCACTTAACAGCTATATTATAATTTTATGCTTTCTGAGTATTTTGCTCCATTTCTGCACCCATGGCATGTACATTTGTCCTATGTGTCTATGGGGCTAAACTCAAACTCTCTTCCTCAACATTCATGGTCTTCCATTACCTTTCTCCTCCTTTTTTAGTGACCCCCTCCCCACGTGTGGTTTTCCACCGCATTCCCCAATGATCCTCTCCCATCCACCCATCCACTCCATCAGCCTGTGCCAACCAAACCAACACAGTTCACAGATAACTGGGTTGCCTAAACAATTTCTGATCACGTGCTTTGTAGTGTTGCCTTCCGCCTCATAGCCATCCCATAATGCATTCTCTAAAATCTAACTCTTTCAAGAAAATCTGTTTTATTTACTGAGCCTGGAAGAATCACTTTCTCTCCTTGCATTATGCTATCTGTCTTTTTTATAACAAAACTTGGTTTCTCCCTTGAGTTAGAAATAGTTATTGACAAGTTATTTTCCATACTCACCTGGAAAGATTTTTTAGAGTTAGTTTAGGGGCTGACCCTATGTTGTATCACCCAAAGCACCATCTACGTGCAGTCCCTCAGGTGTCCCCATATTTAGGCATTTGCACATGTGTTTACTTCTGCTTGGACTGTTTTGCCCCATATGGCCTTTCCTGGTCATCCTATTTAAAATTGCCAAGCTCCCAAACTCCACACACTCAGCCCTCTTTCCTGATTTACTTGTGCCATGTAGCCATCACCCTCTCACACACACTATTTTGAATTATTTATTTGTTATTACCTAATTCCCCTTAAAAATATATCATTTTTACTAGGATGGGTCTTTGTGTCCCTTTTATTTCCTACTCTTTCCTTAGTTCTGGGGGTAGTTACTGGTACCTAATAGGTGCTCAATAAACAGTTGTTGAATAAATTAATTAATGTTCTAGCACTTCTGAAAGTTCTTCAAAAGGAGTTGGTCTCAAATATATTTGATCTATGGGAATATCGGTAGACTAATTTGGAAAAGCCAAAGCTTGCTTAGCTGTAGAACTTTTAACACACACCCAGAAACAAATTCATCACTTTATAATCCTATCTTGAGTTTTTATTTCACACAGAAGGCTTAGGGAGAAAAAGCTGAAAAATTGCATTGATTGCAATTTGGAGGGAAGGGTACTGAAAAAGACTCCTTTGTTTAAACTTCTCTAATACCAGCACTGGAACTTTGACAATTGCTGATGCGTCAAATACTATATTACTTGTTACTAGCTGCATAGCTCTAGAAATCAAATCGGACCTGAAGGAAAGTGGAAGAAAGCTGTTTCATAAACCTTTGCTGCTTTTTCTTTTTTCCCTCTTTTATTGTCTTTATAATAGTTGCATTTGAGGAAAGCAAGTGCACCCTGGGGCTGCCTATATGTGGAAAGTTAAGGTATTAAGCATTAATTATTGTGCAATTGATCATGCAGGTCACATATGCCAGATTGGTAAATTATTCTCCCAACCACATTGACCAACTGTAAATGAAACTGACTAGATAATTTAGAATCCCCGAGTCAACATTACTATAGACAAGGGGTTGGCAAACTTTGTTTCCAGAGGATCAGATAATCTTTCTGGATTTCTAGGCTATATGGTCTCTGGTCTTTGTCACAACTACTCAATTCTATAGTTGGAGGTCAAAAGCAGCCATAGACAGTAGGTAAACAAATGGGCATAACTATGTTCCGATTAAACTTTGTTTTATGATATTGAAATGTAAGTTTCATATACTTTTCACATCATGAAATATTATTCTTTTAAAAATCATTTTGGTCAGCTAGCCATTCTTAGCTTGTGGGCTCTACAAAAACAAGTGGTGGACCAGATTTGGCCCAGAAGCATACTGGTGTCCTCCTAGGCTCTCCTACTGTAATCTGAGTGGGACCAGATTGAAATGGAATAGCCATGGGAAATGTGTTTGAGATCGTGGGCATGCTAAATAAAACACAAAATTTCAAGTTAAACAGCAACTTGAAGCAGGTATTGCAAATCCAGCGCTGAATTTGATCTCCCATGAAGACCTTGTGAATTTCCTGAGCTTTTATCTAAATCCTGTTCTCACTCTGCAACTTTTAGGCCTAGTTAACGTAGGCTCAGCTATCCTTGTACTATCTCTTCTCCTAGCATTTTAGGAAAATTCATCAGTGATTTCTTTTTAAAACTATCATTAGCATGTATTTGCAGAAATGAAAAGTCAAGCATGTTATTTTCTACCCTTTGAGCTGCCTAATGCTTTATATTGTTTTCACCACTTGTGTCATCTTAGCTGCAGAGAGATCATTCCAGCAAAAGGTGAAGGTGTTCAGAGTTTAATACTATGGAATTAAGACTTAAAGACACTAATTGTATAAACGTTTATTTTTAGATCATGTCCACAATTATAGAAGCAAAGGTCACTTCCTCTCTTATTCATTAACAAATGTTTAAATAAATTGCTTGCAGTTTACATAATCTTTAATAGTTTTATAATACAACCCCATGGATACCAGAGAATATCTTCTTCAAGCCCTAAGTTTAGGTTATTATTTATCTAAACTTCTAGGTTTTTTCACCAAGAATTTCAAAAGTTGGAATTTCCATAGTTTCATTGTTTAGCTTATCTGACTGTTAATGGTCATTATTGATACGGTCATTTTTAAATCCAATTTATCTCAGAATGAGGCAGTTTACAGCTTCTGTACCAGATCTAACCATCTGCCCTTAGATGTGTTGGTTTTTATAAGCAGCAGACCTTTCTTACGCATCTCATTGAAGATACTAGAATACTTTTATGTTGGCAGGGGGAAACTGGGTTTAACCTTTGAAAAGAAATCTCTTAATACACTGATAATGTATTTTCAATCAGTAAAATTAGCCTTTCTCACTTAAGAAATGAAATGAGGCTCTACCCACTTTATATCACAAAGAATTACGATCTCTTGTCCCTTGTTTTAATTGGAGGCTTGAAAATATGTTTCCATCTAAATATATTAGCACAGAGCACCCCCCAAGCCCATGCTTCCTGTCTGAAAAGCCAATTACATGGTTTCATTGCTGATTGGCTGGAAGCCTATACAACTTCCTGGCTTCAGGCCATTAACACCCTGGCCAGTAGTGCTGACAAAAAGATGAAGAGATTTACACCCTCTGATTTCTGTATTAACAACAAGGACAAAACAGTAGGTGGTCTTGTCAGTGAATAGTACAATTTAAAGATAGGAGTTCATTTTCCACAGGTGCATTTGTCTCTGAAAATTAGCAGTTCAGTGTAGTGTGAATAATAAGCCATCTTCTCTGATGAGTTTAAATCATATTTAAAAATCTTTTGTGGACAAGTTCAAGATTTATAAGACTATTGCCATTTCTCTAAATGATAGAATGGAAGTTAGTTTATTTTTAGATCTAAGTAATGATTATTTAAAAAAAAAACACTGAAAAGGAACAAGTATGGAAAAAGTTATGTTTTATAAAGAGAAAATACATACATATGGTGAAAAAACTTTGTTAATAATTTCAGTTATTTAATATAAAATTACTTTTTAAGAACTAAGAACAATGTACTGTGATAATGAGATTGCTTTTCCCAATGAATTCTCCACTGGTTTCAATAATTAACCATCTGTCTTAGCAGGAAGATGTGTGAAGTAAATGTGTGTGTGTGTGTGTGTGTAAACCCACAGAAAATATAGAAGGATATGTGTACATATTTGACTACGTTGTGCATATATAAGAATGTGTGTATATATGTACCTCTTTCTATGTAGAGATGTCCATATCTGCACACACATATACAAACATATAGATGAATATTAATCGTGCACATACACATATACACACATATCAATATATAAGACAGACATATACACAGATGTATAGAATATCTAATATATAATATCTGGAAGTAAAAATTGGAGATTAATTTTTAATATTCAACACATGTTCTTTCCTAAAATGAAATGATTGAGTATGTTTGATCTCTAAGTCTCCTTCTAGCTTTAAAGTGATGACTCTAGGCTATGCCTATCATCACATCCCTTTCATGAAATGGACTGTGGAATTCTGGAAATGATGGTAGATGATTATGGGAGGATAGAAAGATTGTGGATGGAGAACAGATGAAAGATCAGACAGACTTCTAATAATCAATCAGCCAATTGCTGCTGACCACTTACTACAAAGCCACTGTACTGGGCTGAGGAGAATTCAAAGGAACTGAAATCTTGTTCTTGTCTGTGAGAAACTTATGTAATAAATTTGGAGAAAGAGGTAGATTTGACATCAAAGCCATCAAAGTAAAGCAGGGATTGATGAGTGAGGTAGAAAATTCATCATAATTAGGTCATACCTTTCAGAAACAGAAGTCATATTAAAAAATATAGACTGTACTAAAAATCTTGTTTGTACAATTAATTTGCTTAGAAAACCTTTCCTGTTAGGTGTTTCAAAGAGAATCCAACTCTTTAGGGTTTAAATTATTACAAGTTTTAAATTCTAAATTACAATAATGAGTGTTTTCCCATGAATTCAAGCCAGCACCAAAATATTCTGCAATGAAAAGGATGCACCATCAGAACTTTAAGATGAAGTAAATCAACTGAAGCAGAATATTTTAGAGTTTCCTTAACAGATGGTCCTTTGCCTAAATGGGCAAAATGAAAATAATCACTTCTTAATGTGATCAGAATGAATACAAGGAGGATATCATTTGAAGTTTTTACAATGCAAGACACTGTGAATGTCCACAGAAATATAAAGCAATATATTGCTCTATCCTCGAGCAATCTAAAATTTAATTGGATAGAAGAAGGGTTGCATGAAAATATGGTAACTATACCAATGACTAGCTACGGATTGCCAAGTGAGTGCCAATGAGAATATATTCTCTGAGATAACAAAGAAGAAAAGGGACAATATATATTTGATTTGGATTTAGAAGGTTGCGTTGGATTCTGATATTTTAGCTGTGTGTTCAACAAGTATTTATTGAGTGCTTACTACATACTAAGCAATGAAGACACAATTTTGAACATATCTGACCAAGGCTGAGTCCCCCTGAAGTTGGAAAGAGCAAAGCAGTTGGACAGAGGTTTGGTGGGCAGGGAGAGGCAAAGCTGGTGAGGTAGATGAGAAAGTGCAAAGCCCTGTTCAGGGGCTAAGTGAGAAGACCAGCTAGAGTAGGACATATAGTTATCAATGCAGAACTTTAGGAAACAAGAACCAAGAGTGAATGAGCTGATGAACTGATGAAAACCGGTCCACTATAGTACATATCAGGTAAGAAATTTGAGAAATAATGATGTGTTCTGAGATTTCTAATCTCAGCTTAAAATTAGCCTAACCCTTCGTAAATTTCCTGGTGAGATACTACCTTAAAGATGCACCTCACTCACAGGGGGCCTCAGCTTGATGGACTATTGGCGCCTTAATAGATGTTTCTAGATCTAAGACTCAGCTCAATAGCAAATTTCCCAAAAGGACGAACTAAGATTACAATAAGATGCCAATGAGTCTCAGATACTGTTCTGACGTAAATGTGTCTGTAAATCACTGAAGACTGTCTTGAATCCTCAATGCTGAGGCCAAGAGAAGAGTCATATACATAAAAAGAGTTTGCTTAAAAGAAAGCAAAATTTAATTAAAAGTGAATTCAAAGAACTTGGCAAAATTTTGGATAATTCGGTTGTTTTAAACTTAAGCTCTTGATCTTCTCTTCCTGGAAACCTGGGTGACTTTAAAATAACAATATTTAGACAACCTTTGAGAACCAGAGTTCTGTCTTACAGAGCCAAAATAAATCAGAGTAAGTGATTCTAAATTAATGAGAGGACTCAATAAATGACAAGGTAGTTGACTTATTGTTACAAGCAAAGGAAATGAGTTGTTCAAATTAACTTGAGTTGGTCAGTTTTTGCAATATTGGGGTTTTTATTGAACTCTCCTCTTATCATAAATCCTGAGCCTTGTTTTTAGGTTCCTTTGTGATGAGCCCTTAGGACAAACATTGCCTGATGAGCTCTGCATTTTCTACTAGACTGGCAGTTCCCTTGCAGGGAGTGATGGGGAATATTTATTCTATTTTCAGTGATTTACAGTATCTGGGGTGTATCTATTACATTAGTTTTGTTAAATGTTGGTGGGTGAATGAAAGATCCGGCTGCTCATTAGGTTGTTGAAATATATTAACAGAATCACAAAGTTATATAATTTTATAAATGGAAGGAACCTTGAGGGTCTGCTCCTCTAATTCTTTCATTTTGGGATTCAGAAATCATGGCCCAATAATTTACTTCATCTCTTACTCTTGTTCAATTTTTAATACTGCATCTCTTGCTCAAGTGTCTTTTCTTCTTGCTGCCTTCCATACTGCACATTTTACCTACGTAACCTCAGCAAAATTGAAACCCAAATATTTTATTTGAAAATCAAGGTTCATTCTTGACCCATGCTTTTCCCTCATCATCCTCACTCAGTCTTCAACAGGTCCTATGGATTATACCTCAAAATATATCCAGACTCTCCTTTTCTCTTTTCCCGTTGCCACTTCACCAGCCTAAGCCATGATTCCTTTCACGTTGACTGCTGTTAAGTTTCTACCTGAGATTCCAGCTTCCACTTTCGCATTCACCACCACCCCGTCAAACGATTCTCTGCACAGCAGCCAGAATGGTTGTCAAAATATGTAAATCTGATCATGTCACTCCCTTGCTTAAAAATATCTTCATAGCATCTCCCTGTAGTTGAAATAAAATGCAAACTTACTACCATGGTATACAGCATCTGAATTATCTACCCTGCCTACGGCTCCAGTTTAATCTTTTGCCATGTTGCTCTTTGCCCACTGATCTTCAAAGCTCATGTTCTGTCTATTGAACCATGCTTCTTTTTAATAAATGCTTCTTAATACTTTAATACTTCTTTTTAAGTTCATAGATAGTAGCATCAGGAAAGATCATATATAAGCTTGGAGGCAATATTGTTGCTGATTCTATCAAAACTGTGTAGGTACTCGACACTTTAGGCTTAAGACTGTTCTATAGGAATAATTTACTTCCTACCACACACGCTTGCTGCTGGTGTCTGGTCCCCTTAGAAGCAGGGGAGAAATATGTCTCTGGCTTCCCAGGTGTGCCCTTATTCCATCTTTCTCCTAGTCCAGGTATATTATGATACAATTGGACACAGGAGAATGATCTCACACTGAAAGATTTTCATGAAGGATAATATAAGTTCTCCAACTTACTGACATTCTTCTATAGCTAAATGATTGCTGGGGAGTAAGTACACTGAGAAATCTTTGGGATAAATGATCATTTCAGGCTCTTGTGGTAGACTTTGAGTGAGTTGGAGACACATTTCGAATTATGAACTTTGCAGTCAGATTCCACCCCCAGCCCCTTTGAATGGCTCATTATGTCAGGTTGGTTTGAGTCAAGATATCAAACATTTAGTAATTCTTAAACAAGTTTTGGTTTTCTCAGGGTCTCTATAGAGAAGGTTGAAAATCACACAAGTTAGGCAGTTAAGCAGAACTATTTTGGTTTTTCAATTACATTGTGCAAAGGCACAGCATGGAAATGCATTTTATTAGCTCCAATTTTCCCCCAGTAGGTACTTCCAAATTAAAATTAGAATTATATAGATTTACCAGAAGTCTTTAATCTAAATTATTATTTCTGTTGGGATTTCTTGCTTCTCATTTTACAAAATGGATTTTATGGGGAGGAACAAGATATTGAAATTATGAGAGGAAAAAAAGTGACTCCTTTTGATATATTTGATGTGAATCTTAGCTATTACCAAATTAACTTTAATGAATTATATAGTACGGAAATAAAGGCTTTGAGCAGACACTGCTCTTTCTGCTTTCCTTGTAGTGAAAACTTGTTCCATTCAGGTTTCTCCTTTTTGTTTCTATCTACAAATTTTGAATATAGGTAGTCAGGTACATGGTTTTGGCAGGAAAAAAAAATTATATTGGGAAGAATGTGGTCCTACCAAACAAATGTACAGTAAAAAACATTTTCAGGGAATCTCAGCAAGGCCATATGTAAAGGCAATATCTTATATTACTATATTTATATAGTGCCTGGCATGTACCCAATCAATGCTACTGGTGAAAAGAAAAATATGCACTTGAGTTAACAGATTGTCAGGTAGAAGATAATTTAATAATTTGGATAACATGCTCATTAAAAGTTTGAACTAATCATAACCCAAGAGATTCTTGTTTCAATGACCTTTGAAATGTATAGGGGAATGTCTTTCTAAGTTTTTCTGCTTATAGGCATCACTGTAATGAGGACTTGGTAATGTCTCACTTAGAAAATATGCTGAATGTAAGTTATATACTCCTTTCCTGCAATTCCAAAATCCAGAAGAGTGAAGCATGTCCTGAACAGTAATTGCATGTTAATATAGCTATAACATGATATAACTTGTTATATAACATGTTAACAAAATATAGCAGAAACATATGCTACTAATTCTTTCTTCATTAATATGGAGACTACTCACTATTTATTGTGTGCTACTCTGTGTTCTAAGGAATAATAACAAAACATAGGAGTCATAGATTCCACCCTCATGGAACTTATTTTACTTCTATAGTCAAAACACACATGCCCTATAATAAAATAAAAAAAAAAATGCCAGGCTTTCTTGTATGGTAGAAAAAAAAGCAGTTTTAGACACCCCTCATTGCTTCCCATCATTTACTGAGTTATTTGCCATCTCCAAAAAATGTGTGGTCTTTAGATTAATTGTTTTTCCACATGTTGTTTCTCTGTCTAGACTCTCCTTTTAAATCTTGGGCACCTGGTGAACTCCCATTTATTATTCAAGACCCAGCTCATAACACTGATAATCCACCATTTCTGGAGCTCTTTTCTGATTGACTTCCCAACAAGCATCCCTAAGGATCATTCTGGCTTTGCTCCCATAGTATCTTTCATTATTATCACATTGCATCGTTCTATATATTTGCTTTTCTTATTAGAACATGATCTCTTTGAAGAAAGAAACTAATATTGTACATTATTGTATTCCTCAGGCAATTACGATGATGCTGGCACATATTAGATGTCCAATAAAGGTTGACTGACTATATTAGTTTGGGTTCTCCAGAGACACAGAGCCAATGAGATAATACATGCATACATATATATGTCATATATTAAGAGAATATATATGATATGTTATATAGAATCTGTCTAGAAAGAGAAGCATAGACAAAGTCAGAGACAGAGAGATTGATTATAAGGAATTGGCTTATGTGGTTATGGAGACTAAGAAGTCCTAGGATCTGCAGTTGGCAAGCTGGAGACCCAGGAGACCTGATGGTGTAGTTCCAGTTGGAGTCTGAAGGCCTCAGAACCAGGTGAGCTGATGGTGTAAGTTTCAGTTCCAGTCTAAGTCCAAAGGCAGGAGAAGACTGACGCCTCAGCTCAAAGATAGTCAGATAGTTAGGCAGAAAGAGAGAATTCTCTTTTACTCTGATTTTTTGTTCTATTATCAGGCCTTCAATGGATTTAATAAGGCTCACTCACATTGGGGAAGATATTCTTCTTTACTCAGTCTACTGATTTAAATGTTAATCTCATCTAGAAACTTCTTCATAGACATACCCAAAGCAGTGTTGGTCAAACGGCTAGGTGCTCCGCAGCTCAGTCAAGAGGACACATAGAATCAGCTGTAACACAGACTGAATGAATGGGTGAATGGATGGGTGGATGATCTGGACTTAGCCATTGGGTAAAATAATTAGTACTGGCAGGGGACACGGCAAGAGAACCTAGATAAAGTGGGGAAGGGATGGAGACAGTGGCATGATGAAAACCAGAATGTCATACTAACTTCAAGGGTTTGCTTTTCTGTTATGTGGCTATTTACCAGCCTTGAATTACGTACACTATCAAGTAGGCCTGACAAATATCAGCCACATTCAGAATCAACTTTCCTGAATGTTGTGACCATTCATTAGCCATGCATTGTGAGATTTAACCTTGATGGAAAGCCTGGGCCTGAATTCTGTAAAATTATTCATTACTATTGATTATAAACCCATTTTAGGTTTTTGAAATGAGAATTTTATCTGCAGAGTACAGAATGAAAATAAACTTATTGTCAAAGCCTGTGGAAGTAAACATCTCTTCATAAAATCAATATGCTCATGAAGAGTTACTTGCAATTTGTACCGAATATAATGCACAGAATAGGGTGTTAGAATCCTTAGGAAAGTTTCCTTTGGAGTTTTTAAGGATATGGTTGTTTTAGAAAAAATGAGAAAAATAATTTTTCCTCACTTTAAAAACCATTATTGACATAATTTTTTCTATGGTTGTATATAATATTATGAACAGTGGATATACTGTAATTTGCTTAGCCAATTATCAATTGTGCAGTTGGCCCATTTTCTATTTTTTTACATTTTAAATAATGATGTACTGAATAATTTTATACATTTAACTTTTTTCTTCTCATATTTATGGATAGATTCTGAGAAGTAAAATTATCGGGTTGAATTGTTATGATGCACATTGCCAAATCACTTTTTAAAGGTTGTAGTATCAATTCACACTTCTAAAATACTGTTAATTATCATTTTAAATGGTTTGCAACATTGATAGGCTAAGGCACTGTATCATTTTTGTTTATTATCCATTTTTGATTACTAATGAACATTTTTATACATTAGAAGTTTGTCCTTTAAAGAATACACGTAGCATATCTTATAGTAAAGTAAAAGAAGCAAATACACAATTCCTAACTGAGATGCATGATTGAGTTTGCATTTGGCTTAATGCATCCTCACAGGTAAAAAACCTGTCTCAGTCATCAAAGATATGACAACACAGCTAAGAGGAAAGGTGGTTGCCACTATGCCTGGTTTGCTATGTAGTTCCTTCTGTAAGGATTCCACTCCAACTTTCATGTAGGATAATGGCATTGATATTCAATATATTTTGACTGGATTTTAAGAAGGATCTATATCCAGGAAGATAATACCATGTGAGTCTGAGGAAGAGATGGGAGAGTTGCTGTTCATTATCTAATCTTGTGGTGAGAATAGATTTTATATAATAGCTCAGATGGATGGAAGAAAGTTATTAAAATGCTAGCTAGAATAGTGCTTCCCAAAACTGCTTCTGTTGACCCTGAAGTTAATGAAAAATACAGGTGGGCCAAGCCGTCTCATGCTTTTCTGGCTGCTGATAAGGAAGTCAAGAGGAGCTGGGCTGGTAGTTCATGGGTATAGTTCATATCTGATAACCATTTCCAGGGGAAAGCTGCATGGGGCCTGAAATCCAGCTCTGGATGCACTATCTGATCCTATGCAGTGCCTTTATAAAACTCATCCCTTTCCTAATTCCTATAATGGCAAGATGCAGGCTAGCAGAGGTCCTGAGGATGGTACTAAGAATAAGGATCTAGGAGAATCCTGAATCACACCATGAATTTGAAGGCCAGCCAAGAAAAAAATCTAGCAAGGCTACTAGGTCTGATTGTGATAGACCAGTCTTCAAATTGGCTCCTGGTTATTGGGAATATAGGAGCCCCAAAATGACCGTCTGGTCCTGGGTCTCCTGTGTAGTCAGTCTTTTGCTGTTTCAAGAATCTGGGGACAGCACCAGCCCTTCAGAGTGTGTTTTATTGGACAAAACCCAAAGATGATTCTGAGAAAGATTTACTTGATGACATTTCTTCTTGTATTTTGGCTTAGGAGATGAGTTCACTGTTTGCTGCTAAATTTGCAGAGCTGGGAAAACTGTGTGATTTGCCTCTACCGTTTTCCTTTCTCTTTTGTAATTCTCCTATTACATTCTTCTAAGGTTCAGTTCATTGGCTACATGGTTGTTTCTTATCAGATCACATCCTGGGTGAGTGTGGCTGGCACCCACCAGGCACACTTTCTAGGCGTGCTTTGCAATGTCCACAGTCCAGCAGTTGCTCTTCAGCCAACCTCCTAGGAGACTATATTTTTGACAATGGAAATGAAGCCAAAAAGGAAAAAGAAAAAGTGGGTGCGGGGTGAGGAGGGGATAAAGAAGGGAAATGATACCACGCAGAGAGACATGGGATATACAGGCAGAAATGAGCTGCTGACAAATTCCATGAATATCCTTTCTTGGTTTTCTGGCTGTTTTTTGAAAAGGGCTAAATCTAGAGAACTTCTCTTTGGATTGCCTCTATTCTCTGCCCTTTGGCTAATTTGGGAATTAAAAAGGGGCAACAGAGGTCTGACTTTGAAGGGATGTAACCTTCAGGCTTTAATTTGGCGCAAACAAAGCATTTCCAGCAGCTCTCCTCTGGTGGCTGCAGAGTATTATCACATTGCTGAATATTTAAAAGCAAGGCATGTTTCCAGCCCCAAGGTCTGTCCCCCAATTGATAAGTCTCTTTTTATTAAATGAACTTTAATTACTTAATAATTAGACCTTCCATAGGAGAAGATGTGGATCCTGATAGTCTGCCAACAAGGCTAAGGGGCAAATCAGAAGAATGTGCCATTTTCAGATTAGAATTTAAAAGAAGGAGCCAGGCCCATTGTGGGGGTTTGTGGGTGAAGGAGAGGCCTCCCTAGAGGACTGGAGTCTTGGCATAAACCTGGACTGAGAAATGCTTTATTTCCACTTTTGCTTAAAAACTAAAGTAGTCTAAAGTGAAATGAATGGGGATGCATGTGTAAGATATTCTAACCTTCAGACCGTCTGGATCTGATGGAAAGATTTCCCTTTGCCTATGTGGTGTGTGTATGCTTGGGTGGAATGGCGGGGAGGGACTATTGTTCTCCTTATTTTAATTCTGAGAGCCTAATGCTTTTGATGTCCCTACAGATTTAGCAGCTCTCCATTCATTACCATGGTGATTTTTTACCTCATTTTTTTTTTTTTTAACATCACACAGAAAAAGCCCAAATGAAAAATGTTCGCTCCTTTTGCTATTAACATTTCTACTGCCTGGTGACAGCAAATATTTTGGTTGTGCCTAGCATCTGAGGAAATATGTATTGGCCTGATAGTATGATGACTGCAGCCATTACCATGACCATCCCCGCTGGGTGGGGACCCATCCTGACACCTCTGATAACTTTGTTCCTGGGGACAGTGATTTAAGCGGAGGTTGGGGAAATCCCATTCAAAATATCCACTGATCCATAATTTAAATTTATGGGGCTTAGATAAAATTTTCATCGGTACAGAGCCTCTCTCTGTTCCAATCCCCAGTCTCTTTTCAAATGAAAGGCTCTGTGGGTTGACTTAAGTTTGTTAACCTTATTTTTATTGCCATGCAATAAAAGTGCTTATAGTATAGAATAAAACATATCTAGGCCCTGATTTTGTGGAACTTACAGGTTAGCCAGGAAGATAGGAATTGAATAAACTCCTCAGTTAATTAATTACAATTGAAATAAATACTGCGAAGGAGACCTGTAGGGACAACTGGTTCTGTCTGGGCTCCGGGGAGGCCACTATGAGGAAACGAGAGCTCTCACACTGCATCGGCACTATTAGATCCCAGGTGTTCAAGCACTGTGCGACTGAAGAGCTATAAAGAGTAAAACCTTTGCTCGTCCTTGCGTGGATAGTTAGTAAATATTCTAGAAAACAACTTAGGTCATAGATGTTTAACAGGCCTTGAGCAACATTTGACAAAGTAACATATATAAATAGACAATCCTTTTAGTGTTAAAATTAATATCAGAGAATAATTTTAGGATCTTTTATAGGGATCAAAATAAACAGGGTGAGACCCATGTACCCATGATACTCTCATACTGGCTATATATCCCTTGCTAGCAGCGCTTAATGCTTACGATACAACTATAATTAGGGCTGTTGACATCGAGACCATTTTTGATGCTAAAGCCCAGGCACTTTTACTGTGTGTTAGTCACTTACAAAATTTGAATTGAAAGTGTCTTTATCATTTTTAAAATGGGATTAAGCAGAGCTCCCCTATGTGTCTAACTTTTCTGTAGCTGAAACGAAATCTTTTTTTTCCTTTTCGTAGTTCCTCACTAATAGGTTCTGGTCTTTGTTAAGACATGGAGGTACCGACAACATATAAATCTGCAAGTTGGCTGGTGGGGACACTTCCAAGTCCAGGAGGTCCTAGATTTAAAGCAGCCATGGCCTCCTGGGCCAGGCTAGGAGTGAAGGTAGGAACTTTCACTAGGATTCATTCTTGAAAACCACCTTTCCCCGAGGCTAACAATGAACGCCCTTCAACAGCACCCAAAATAGTTTGTGTGAATCGCTTTTTGGTGTTTTGGCTAAGATCAAGTTTAGTATCAAAATAGCTTGTGTGCTATTTTTAGTAATGCAGTACTTTCGGCTGAAGTTTGGAGGAATTCAATCTGGGGAGAATGAACTTACAAAACAACCAAGTTTGCTCAGGTCTGCGCTGCTACTTGGGAGTTCAGGAGTGGAGAGTATCAACACATGGAAGAAATGCCTTTTGAGAAATTTTCACTTAGGTTGGGAAAATTAGGTACTTTAAGAAGTATACTAATTCAGTAACAAACTTTTTTTCTAGAAAGAAAAAAACAGTCATACTATAGTTTGAACATTTCAAAGAGTTCGCTACCAGCTTCATCTATAAAGTGGAGAAAACAATCATTCTTAAAAAGCTGTCGTGAGGATTAAATGAGGTCATTTATAAAGGTCACATATATATCATATATAATATTATCATATATAATAGGGTACATGACAAAACCAAGGCCTTTCTCAAAGTCATCCAGCTGGTTAAAGGATGAAGCGGAGAAGTGACCCCAGGTAATCCTGTACCTAGGTACGTTATTCACCATCCCAAACTGCCACAGAGTATGTTGGAAAGTGACAGAACCAAAACTTAAGCCCAATTTCCCAAATTTAGATGTTTTCAATACTCTAAACCTTCAGCGCCACATAGAACATCAGCAAATATCTGTGTATTTTTTTTTTATCTTTCAGTAAACATTTTATATACTCTGCAGAAATAAAACACAGAAAACATATACAAACTTTTCAGTACTTCCAGGCTTTTATTTATACAGTCAGCTATGTCATAGTGTTTGTAAGTTATGAGTGCTATAAAAATTTAAAAGGTAGAACGATGATTTCCAGTAAGTAAGAAAAATGGAGATTTTTTTTTTGACTGAGTATGTGGAGAGCAACTGGAGTTTTGGTAGGCAAATGTTGGGGAGAGAGTTCCTTTTTGGAGGAAGTACCATGAGAAATACAATTAAGAGGAAGCCATGTTGAGGGCATCTGCAAGTTCAATGGATCCAAGCACTGTTTTCCAGAAGTTGTGAAAGGTGAACCTTGTAGGGGTGAGGGGAAACGTGCCCTTTCCCCCAAACTTGGGGAAAGATCAACTCAGAATTAAGGCAGAGTAATAAGTAAAAGGTTTATATACCATGCACATATATATAATTCTCATGCACATGAGAATTACTCAATATCCCAAGGAAGTTCAGATATTTTTATACATGTCCTTTTGGAGGGGAGGGGAGATGAGGAGGTACAGGTAGTTCTGTTTAGGGGTAACAAATAGTGCTAGGGAGGACAAATGGATGGGGGAAACAGACTGACTTGTAAATTAACCTAAGAGACAGGTATTATGTTTAAAATAATAGGGGCTAAATCTGGTTGCATTCTTGGTATTCTTTCCTGCAATATACTGTGATATTAATAACAGGGAGAGTGACGGAAGTAGTTGCACCTTTGACATTTTGATCAGGTCAGTGTGGTTTATGCAGACAGGGAAAACCCTTTTCAATGTGTTTTGATCTCTAAAAGACTTAATTTAAAATACCAAGTAATCATATTTTGGAGTGAAGTTACCTGAGCTCCTTCATTCCCCCCTGTCTAGAATTTTCCCTAGAAGTTTCACACCTTAAAAGTTGAGTTGGTGGCTGTGGAGAGACAGAAATCAGGTTAGTGGTCTAGTAACAACAGATCTGAAAAAGGGGACAAGGACATAGATTAGAATGAGAATAAATAAGTAGAAAAGAATGGATCTAAGCACATTTCCCCACACCCCATTAAACCAGTCTCCCATTCTTGGAAATAGGTCTTCATTCATCTGGTGGAGAATATTTATCTTATTTTTTAAGAAGTATAGATCACAGTCTCTACTCCTTCTGAGTGGCAAGCATTTTCACCAATAATCATTCATGCATTTCATTTTTGGGCTGTCAGGGCAACCAGGACCCAGTGGTTGTCAAATACAACAGAGGCTAGGCTGTTGATTTCTAACGGAAGTGCTTCAGATGCGTGCGTGGTGCTATTACCATGGAGTGATTCAAAGCTGTCTTTTCAATCTCATGAGTTCAAAATGTTGAGCAGAGCCCTGAGCACCAAAAATATTGTAGAATTGTGATATACAATTGGGTTTTTAATAATATCACATCTAGTGCTTGGTACCACTTTATGAACAAAAGAGCCTAAGTTTGTAATTTGGCTGGCATTTAAAATGGAATACCTGGTAACAAAGTGTGTCAGATAATCAGGTTCATCATGTCCTGACCAGCTAGGTGGGAACCACTTGTATACTTTGTCACCACACACAATAAAGAGACTGGTGTTATTTACAGATAGGGTCAGGTTGGAACCTGCGACCTCCCAGTCTGGAGTTTGTTGTGCCTGTTCTTCTTCACTGGCACTTCCACAACTCCAGTTTCCGTGTGTTCCCACCAGTCTGTGGGAACACAACAGCTTATGAAATATTTCACGTTAAAGGCCTTTGGTCTTGTTCGGGAAGTTATAGGGCTTAGTTTTGTCACTTAACCGAGTCAGTCCAGACTTTTGCTCTGTCCATATATAATCTTTAGTGTTTGGCAACTTAACAACGGGAGCAAGCGAACTACCCCAAGTTGCACAGACCTGGCTTGTGAACCTACCATAACATTTAGTGATTTGACAATCATTGACATCATGAAGGTTAGTGTTAGCACCATCTAAGAGTGCAAGAATGTCATTCTGTGGAGTCAGATGCTAGGGTTTGACTGCAATATTGCCCTAGTCTGTCACCCAGAAAGACTAGGGCAACATCATCCCTATTTTCAATGCAGAGGGAAAAAAATTCTAATTTTGGGGTGAAATTTCCTGAGCTTCTTCAACATGGAAGGCCATTGTGATAGATACCTGGGTATGTATTTTAAAACAAAAACAAAAACACAACGCTTTGGCCAGCATTTGGAGTTTAAGACAATACTGTTAACTCCCAAACAGAAAGGTTCTTTGCCTTGGCGCAGGTATCAATAAATAGACAACAGCCAAGTTGGTAGTTGATTGTAGCAAGAGGATATTATTACTTGGCACAAGTCAGGATCACACTGGGTATGATTCCCAATGCAGTGTGTCATTGAACAAAGAGGTTGGATTGGTTTTTTACTCAGAGGGTAATGAGAAGTGATCTGATAGAATCCTGTGATGGGGTGGTGCCAGGAAGCATGCTCTCACCGAATCCTGCCATGTGGTAACGCTATTGCTTGATCAGACAGGATCTTGGATCCTGTTATGTGGTGAGCACTTCTTAATCCAGTCCTTGCTCCTTAGTCCACTCTAAGCACTTAAGTTCTACCTATGGTTGCACCCTTGATTCATCTGGGCATGTTCATGTTACCCCCTTTAACCTGGGGGGTTCATGACAACTGAAAACAACTCACAACTTTGTTACATAAAAGTTGAGCCAAATTGGTCTGGTGCTGTTAAAATACCAGAAAATTTGGGGAACCTCAGATTTTCCTGAGTGAAGCAAAGACTTTGGTGATTGATTTAGGAGCACTGATGTTTTGACAATGTTTGTAATGGATTTGAGTGAAAAAAGAATGGAGATAATAAGACCATTCCTGCTACGATTGCAGTAGATTAGATATGGTCTAACAAGTCTGAACCAGGCTTTTTCTGTGAACAGGCTCTTGTTGAGCTGGTAACTATTTTGTACAAGGATCTAGTTAAAATTATACCTGTATCTCTCCATGAATGAAGCTTGGGAAACATTCGTATTACATTAGAACGTTAAATGACTCTTCTGAAAACGCTGCATTTCATACTTATGAGTTACAGTGAGTTTAATGTTCATTACTATATGCTCATATGCATGTCTCAAAAATATAGTGCTAAGTTGATAGCCTATAACTTCTTCTTCTTTTAACGCTGTTGCAGGTTTGTTACACCACCATGAGATGTAAGTGCTAAAATTTAGCACAATATTGGGAGCATTAATTCAAGCCATATAGAGCCTTGTAAACTTAGAACTGCTTTTTTGATGTGTAGCATTTCCTTTTTAGAGACAAAAAGAAAAGGCTACAAATCCTGTTTATAATTTCCCACTGTGACAAATAATCAAGTATTTGAAATTTCCGATCATTGCTTTGTTAACTTTTAAATAGGATGCGGTTCTGACCCCTGTTTAGTAAGACCTGAAATCACTAAAGTTGCGTACGGAATAAGCGTGCAGAACATAGCCAATTCCATTAAACCTAATTATGTCAATGTACAATCTCCTGCCTTGTATATGATTCTTCCAGGTAGATGAAGTTTACATAGGAAACCAATTATTGTGTACCAATTTGAATTACTTTTTCATTTTACATTTTTCCATGCTCTAGAACTTGCAAGTGCATTTTTGAAAACCACATACATTCAGATGTCAAGTAGATATTTTAAATTTAACTAATGAGATTAACTTACACAGAACTATAAGTCTGAATATACAAAAGTATTCAGATGTTTTATCGATTTACCAAAAATGTTTTATTCTTATCTATGTGTTTAACATATACAACTCGCGTGCAAGGAAAAATTATTCCTGACTATATTTCCTTAAGTACAAAATAAAATACTAGAGATGAAGACCAAGAAGAAAAATAAAAGAGGGAGAAATTTGTTTGAACCCATTGTCCCACACAAGCTTCACAACATCTACCACTACTTATTAGATTTGCTTTGTGTAGTATGTGTAAACCCTTCTCTGTCTGAGTACGTGTTTTAAATCCATACCCAAGCCAATCAGTAGTAGATTAATGTACTTCTTCTTCTTCTTTTGAATAGACTGAAAATTATACACTACAAACAGCCTGGAAATTGGACTCTGAGAGATGAGCCAGGGCACAAGTTAACTGATTCCTTTTGTTCTTCACCCTCTGGTAGATCCAGCGCAGTTATAGATTAGTTCTTCTGATAACTAGAGGAGAATAATGGAATTAGGCAAGTGGCTGCCGCCCCCTATAGATACATGTGTAGTGTTGATCCGGGTAGCTTAATAGGTCCAGATTCCAGAGCCTTAGTTTAGGAATCAGATGAGTAATTTTAGTACTTATATGTGTGGGATAAATTTCAATTTATAAATTAATATTTGCATCAATATTAAGGTTTCTACAGGGTCTAGCCTTAATCATTCTTACCAAAGAACAACTTTAATATTGCATCTCCAGAATTGCAGGCCTATTTATGTGGGGATAGCTATAAGTGATATCCTTTAGTGGCTTTATAGCTATGTAATTTCATATTTTGTGGATTCAATTCTTTTGTGGTTCAAAAATTCTAATCTCTGTAAGGGACATAAAATTCTACCTTCACTTAGGGAAGGAGACTTCTGTATAGCATTTCTTATTGTCTCTTATATTAAATTATGATGTTTGGCCCAGGCCGTTTTGCTTTCACCCTTTGGCCCAGCAAAATCTTTATCTGATTATAGGGGAAATTAGGATTATAAGAATTAATAGACCCAAATTTAAATTAACAGTAGTTAAAACTAAGCACAGTAGAATTTGTTACTGGCTCCAAATATTGATGGAAAAATCAAAACTTCTTGACAAAATTTAACCCTGGACCTGGGAAATGTTGGCTTAATTAAAATAAATCTATAAAATGAAAACCTTAGTAACATAAAATATGATTAGTAAAACTTGACGTGAATCCCAAAGTGATAAATGAGTCAAATTTTACTGTAAAATGTACATATAATAATTCCGGTATGATTAAAATGAAAATAGAAATATCAGAATGCAGTTGTGATGAATAGAGGATATGAATAAAAAATTAAAATTATTTAGTTGCATTAGCTCTAGAAAATAAAATTGTCAATGATCTATCAATGATGCCATAATTTATACAAATATGATTCTTTGAAATCATTTAAAAAATAAAACAAATGGTTTTCATGGTCAAAGGATTAGGATCAGAAATATCCACTTCTTTTTAATAAAATGGGTTTCAAGAGGGCAGAATCAAAATATCTTCTACGCCTCTAATGTACAACATCATGATAGAGGAGGCTTCTCTCTCACCAGGCTTAATGGTGAGCTTTTTTTTTTTTCTTTTTTCCCTGTGTTTTCTTTATCGTTCATATGAATACATCATTTTCAAGTTATTTTGTATGGACATCAGAGTGGCCCTGTGAATTACTATTATCCCATTTTATAGCCAAAAATAAATAAATAAATAAAATAAGTTACCAATAAGTGGCCCAACCAGACTAGAAACACAAACTATTCTGATTTCAACTTTAGGACTTTTTCACTACACCACAACCATACCTGGCAAATGCTGATGAACACGTACTTACCTGTAAAAGATTGTTCTCTGTTACTGTAGTTAGTAGTTAATATCACCCATCCTTCTTGAAACTGATGTCAGTTACGCCATATTACCAGTCTCTCATGAATTTCCATGACTTCATAATCCTTTCTCCAAAGTTGGGTAACAGGAATTCTGTCCACAGGACCAGAATCTAGAAGAACAAGTTCCCATTTGCAGGATTGCTACAGAAAATCTGTGTGATCGTCAGTGTGGAATTTCACTTCTTTGAGCTTCAATTTCATCATCTGATCCTATCTGCTCTGTTTGGTTTTTCCAGATCGTTTTATTAACTGATACTAACAAAGCAGTAAGCTTCTAGAGATGAATGGCAAGATCTTCATGATTTTTAGCCACAGAACCTACTGTAGTCCCAGACAATATGATAAAGAGGAAAGAGCAAGTAAGATGAAATCGAGAAAATATCTTGTAGACTATAATTTCTGTAAAGAATGCAAGGTGTGATTATTTTTACTGAAGACTGTTATGCTTCATTGAAAAGACTTATCCTTCCTACTTTGTTTTTCCCCTAGGACCGCTGAGGTTCCTTTCCCAGACAGAATCTGTCACAGCCTTCATGGGAGACACAGTGCTACTCAAGTGTGAAGTCATCGGGGAGCCCATGCCAACAATACACTGGCAGAAGAACCAACAAGACCTGACTCCCACCCCAGGCGACTCCCGAGTGGTGGTCTTGCCCTCCGGGGCATTGCAGATCAGCCGACTTCAACCAGGGGACATTGGAATTTATCGCTGCTCGGCTAGGAATCCCGCCAGCTCAAGAATAGGAAATGAAGCAGAAGTCAGAATTTTATCAGGTATTGCTCTTTATTCTCTTCCGAATGATATTCTCTGGGATAGTTTGAAGAATAATTTTTTCTTTAACAAATATTTGTAATTGTTGTAAGTTCTGTATTGTTCATTGGGTTTTGTTTTCTATTATTTCTCCTTTTCTTGCTAGGCATTAGATGATGATGTGCCAAAGCCATTCTTATTTTTTCCATGTCTTGTCATTGAAATTTCTGGACAAAGAGTTATCTCACCTTAAATTTGGACTGATTTATTCATTTCTTCATTCTTAATATTTAGTGAGTGCTTCTTTGTGCAGGGCCCATTAGTAAGCATTTCTTATGCCTTATTTCATTTTCTTTTAATAACAATCTAAGACGTAGTTATTATTATCCCCATTTTTAGAGAATGAAGGATTAGCAACATCAAGAATCTTCCCAGCTGGGTGCAGTGGCACATGCCTATAATCCTAGGGATTCGGGAGGCTCAGGCAGGAGGATTGCTTGAAACCAGGAGTTCAAGACCAGCTTGGGCAACACAGCGAGACCCTATCTCTACAAAAAATTAGAAATTAAAAAATAGTTGGGCATGGAGGCACATACCAATAGGCCCAGTTATTTGGGAGGCTGAGGCAGGAGGGTTGCTTGAGCTCTGGGTGAACGCAAACATGTAGGTAATTACAATAAATACTTATTATGATTTGTATTATGATTAATATTATGATAAGGAAAGTTGTTTCTCTGCATCTCTTTATCTTCCTTTCTCTTTGGCAAACCTCTAAGACTCTCGTTTCACTTTCCTCTCCTAAGCAGAAATTGGATTGGATGGATATTCCCTAAGATCTCTTTTCTTCCAATAACGGCTACTATTGTATATCTATGTAATATCTACTTTCACATTTAGTCTCACTTGTAAGGTTTATTTAGACTCCCGTGTGAGTAATTGGGACCGGATGCCCTTACTGTGAGTAGTTATCACAAATACTTCAGCTCTGCAGACAGTAACATTCCTAACTCGTTCTAAAAGCAAACTGGCAATTTGATGGAGTTTCCAGGTACTTTAATAAGGACATCTCTAAAATCTCTAACTCTTTTGTGTATTCGCTCCTCCATTAGTCACAGGGATACTGACTTAAATGTGTCAGTAACCACCGGCAACACTGATACATTTCATTCATCAAGAAGTGATGGATGCAAAGGTAGCATTTATTCCGAACACATACATACATTTATTTAGGCATCTACTACATACACACGAATTTTAAATATTTATATTCACGTATCATTAATAATGCATCTATTGAGTGGTATCACATAGGAAGCCAAGGTACGCCACGTAGAAAATTGGCAAGAATATGTTTGATTGCTTAATATGACAGAGTCTGTTTTCCAGTGGTATTAAGGAATCAAGCTGGACTAATCAAGTATTAAATTTGAAATGGAACCTTTGGAAAGACATAGAGACATAACCATCAAATTGCCATTTACCTTTATTTGTTCACCTTGTAAAACACACGTGCATTGTAATCCATGAAGATTTATCTAAAACCAAATTTCGTATTGTTAATTTGGCTAAAATTGAGAATATGTTGGTGTACGTTGGAAGTGTGAGGGTGTTTCTTACCTGAATGGAAACTATTTTTTTTTTTTCAAAAACATTACAACTAACGAGAATTTTTAACTGAATTCTTTGAATTCAAATATAAACTTCATAAAGCAGTGATGAGCTGAGGTAATGCGCACACAGACAAGTTATTATCATATTTGATTAAGCCCGTCTCATATTCTATTGACCACATAAAGGACCTCCTGAAGGAAGATGTGTTGGACCCATTTGTCTTAAAGTTTATAAGTTGGTTGACAGGTCAAATACCCAGATCCCCAATAAGTACACGAATGAGTGAGAGGATACAGGAATGAATGAATGGTAAATCCTAACTTTTGTTAGTTATCACTTACCATTCTCTCATTTTTAAAATCATGCTATTCCTTTCTGAATCAATTTCTACTTTATATAAGTACCAATTTGAAGCAGTAATAAATTAAATACATACGTTACCTATTCTCTATCCTCACTCTTGTTTAATTGGGAAAGGTAGAGTTAATTTAAATGGAAACCCATATTATTAATGTGACTTAGGAACATTAAAAGTTGTATCAGAATGGTTAGAACTCTTAAAGATACATATTTTTCCATAGTCACTAAAGTACCATGTTGACTGATATAGTTATTTATTTCTTGCTTTAGTTTGAAACATAAACGCTAATGTGAAGTTTTGCAATTTTTTCCAACACTTGTGTATATCACAATTCATTAAAAGAGTATTTGAGTTTCTATGTAGGTGTTTATAGAGCATTATCAAGTTCTAAATAATATTTAATTTAGTGTACTTATTCAATTCTATGTAAAACATATTTCAAGTTGTCCCTTTTATGTATCAGATGCATAATATCACCAAGTAACAAATATATAAAATTTATATTTTTTAGCAATCAAACAGTAGTGAGAGAGTACTACCTTTCATTTTCAGTTTAATCATTAAATAAATATTTATTCAATGAACTTTTGCATGAATCATACACCTGCCATCTTACTGGTTGCCAGGAATGCGATGTTGGAAGTCCATGCCCTTAAACAGCTTATAGTCCAGTGGAGGAAATAAAGCAAGTAGGTTGTGCTGTGAAGTAAGAAAACAGAGTACTATCGCCCTGCATAAAAGAGAAATATCCATGTGCCAATCTTGAAGATCAAGTAGTAGGGAGGCAAAGAGAAGTATATACCAGGGAAAAAGAGCAGTGTGAGCAAAGAACAAAGAGAGATCAAATGCTTTTCAGGGGAACTGCACATATTCTGTTTGGCTCGTAGGGCACAGGAAATGGCAGAGGGGGACAAGCTGGAAGGAAGAGAAGCAAACTGGGCAGGAGGATAAGGTGGACTGCCGCGGCATTAATCCTGGAGAGAATTAACTAAAGGCTGTTGCTAAGGCTGTATCAGAAGGTGTTTGGAAACGAAGATGGTTGGGGAGATATTGAGAATAGGTATTGGAAACAGATCAGATGTGGCTTACGAGGGAGGACATGAAATCCAGGCCCCAGCAAAAGCTAGTCAGTGGCACTTTTCACTGACACTGGCAGTGGAAAAGTGGTGTTATTGGTATTTAAAATAAATTACAGATTTTTAAAAGAGATTTTTCTGTAACATTTTATCTTTCTAGATTAAAAGAATTATTGTTTCATTCATAGGAAAATTAGTAAGTAATTGTAACTAGTAACGGTTGATTAATATTTTAAGACAAATTGAATTGTTACTAACGAGAAGTTATATATTTTTAACAGAGTGAGTTAGTAGTAAACTGTTATAAAGGATTTTTTTTTTGAAATATCAATAACAAACACTAAGTAAGAGGTGAGATGTTTTAAAATGTCATGTCATATGTGATGGAGAATATGTGATGGATTGAAGGGGGATTGTGGTTGTCAGGTTCACGTTATCCATGTCTCATCACATCCGAGTGCCAGGCAGGAGACGGAATTGCAGAATTATAAATCTGCTTGGGGTCCTAGGTGGACTGAAATAACTAGCCTATGCGCTTGATGTTCTTACTTTAGTTTTCTTAATGGCCTAATTGAATTGATTAATTGGCAATTCAATCTGTTGTTCATTCATTTAACTACAATTTGATGACTCTGGGCCTTGTATAGACCTGAACTAAATATCTATATGATTAGAGGCATTGGCTTTTAATGAAAGAAATCAGACTAAAGCCTATTTTGGATGATTTTTCTCTATAATTGTTATTTTTGTTGAAATAAATGTTAACAGAAACCATCTCAAAATTCATCTAGTTTAAAAGGAAAAAATCCATTTGTAGTTTTGAAATCAATAGTTTGAGACTTTTATTCATCGCTAAGAATTTATTACTACATGGTGCATTAAACATTTTAGTTTTATTAAATGTTACTTGTATTTCAAAATAAATTAAATGCTACTACAATCTATTTTTATAATTTCTACAGGCTAATGATCTACAGGGGATAATAAAGAGATACACTCTTTGCTTTTTAAATTTATCATCAAGTTAAGTAGTTAATTCATGTAGCCATATGACTAATATAAGGCAGGGAAGGGTAAACTCAGGTAAACATACCTAGTTCCAAATGAATGCAGACAAAGAATAAATCAACTCTAAGTGGACAATTTGGAGTCTTTATAATTACTTTTCTAGGTCGTAAGGGGAGAACTATTTGTGAAAGATTCCAGTAGATGATAAATCTGAAATGAGAAGTTGAGCTCCCTGGATGGAGAGTTTGGAATCTCATGTCTAGGATTTTAGACTTGATTCTATTAACATAATTGATGGTTGGGAGTCCTTGAATGTTTCTGAGCAATGGATAGTCTGACATAAAGAAGTACTATTATGGGGCACATCAGCAAAGCTCAGGGTTTCAAGATGAAAATCAAAATATAGGGCAACCCGTGACATTGTTCTTGCCATGCATATCATTCTAAAGTGACGAATGATCTTCTTCTTACCATATTCACAAATTTTTCTATTTTTATCTTTGACCGTGAGTTATATTAGATATTGATTATATATATTACATATTATATTATCTAGATATATATTAATATATAGCATATTATAAATATAATATTGTATCTAACATTATAATCTCTTCTTAGCTGCCATTCCCTGAAAGATTACTTTTATATAAAGTCAAAGACAAAAACCATGTACTTGGGATTGTCTTACACATAGAGGAATGAATATTTTTTGGAAAGGAGAGAACTTGTCATTTCCCAAGAGTCTATTATGTCCAACATGTGATCGATTCTGCATTTCCTCAGAATATGACATTTAGCAGCCCTGGGTGGGTAGAGTGAAGGGTCAGGCAATCTTTTGCGACACCCATACAAACAAGAACCTTCCCTAAGAGTATGAAAGCCAAACTTATAACCTATAAAGCAAAAGTCACAAAAAATAGTGATAATATCTGTAGAGCTTGCTTCCTTCTCTAGTCTTGTTTGACATCAATTTATTTTTGGAGCATAAAAAAGGATATTTAGTCATAAATTATGGGCATACCTTTATCAATTCAACATTGCCTATATATGAAATAATCCAAATATTTTGATTCATTATCAAAAACAGGAGCCAGAATCAAAAACTCATTACTTCTCTGGAAAGTTTTAAATATTGCTTTATGCATATATATAAATTACAAAGAATTTTGGATTATCTAAACTAACTTTGACACCTCATAATGGCAACATTTGTTTTCTGAGATTCTACTGTCAGCTGTAATATTTTAAAAAAATGAAAAATGAAAAAAAAACTTCCTTCAGACTTGCTACAAAAATGAAAGCTGATAGACTCAAAATTTGCCTGTGAGACAGAAGGGCTATAGCTATATGCCAGTGATAAGAATAGATACTCTCCTTTCGTCTGCCAAACTCTAACTACAAATAGCAATATGTGTGTCTACATGGAGAAAGAAAGAGGAAATATGAACAGATGTAGGTATATTTACAGATAGGGAATGTCACTTTTAGTACCAAATTGGTGTAAATAGGGAGAAAAATAATAGAATTGTACAGTGGTGAATAATAGCTCCTGAGAAATGGCTTCTTTTACCGTGTCCAAAGCTCCTTGGCTTACAGTCAAATGGAATTTTTCATTTTTTGATTAAATAAATTCTGATTCCTGCCGTCAGTTTGGATTAGGCTGTTTTTTCAATAAAAATCATTCACAAAGTTAGAAGGAGTTTCATGGAATTTTTAGCTCATGGCACATCTTATAGTATCTACCGGTATTTGAAGACACATGGTACCTGCTGAATTTCCTAAAATATAACTAGATGAGGGGTGACTAAGGAGCCAGCAGGTGAATAGTAGCTTAGCTTGAAATTGAGGGTGCAGACAGAGCAAACTAGCTCTGTGAAGTTAAATTAATTTGCAACTCTTATGCCTGGAAAGAAATCAAAGAGACTACCCTATGGTAGCCTGCAGTGCCCTTTCATTTCCAATTGGAAAAATGCTTAATATTACACAGAGGAAGGAATTTAATAAAGACAACCAAGGAGTACACAATGAGAAAAAAGGTCTTTGTATTCAGAAAGCATAAAAATTAAAACAACTACTGGTTATTTTGAGGAAGACAGTTATTAGGTTGTGAAAACTGCTGTTTTTTCTTGCTGACACAATGTCAACAGTCCATAATTTAATTTCTCTATGCCTCGGTTAGTCTTTAGATTCAGCACTGTTTCGTGCTGAGGTTCACAAGTTTAGTGCTGAGATTCCTAAATCACAGTTAGGAAAATGGCCCCGTTACAGGAAGGTTGTCCTCATCACAGGGTCAGCGTGCATCCCACACTCCTCGGGATAGTCCGAGTTACACCCAGTGTCCTAAAATAATTATTAAGAGCATTTACTTTCACTCTAAAAAGTATTCCAGGTTGGATAATTTATATAGTCAACCCAGTCATCTACCATGAGGGAAGACAAAATTATGTGGCCCTCCAAAGCATTTGGGAACATCTGTGAATGTGGAGGGTGAAATCTAACCCCCAGCAGGCCTCACAGACTCGATTAATTTGATCATTGTAATGTCTAATAATAACTTTTAAAAAAAATGCCTTTGAAAAGGAAATACTCTCTCCAGTTTCACTAGTATACCTTCCCCATGCCTCTTTAGGGCATAGGACTTTATGATAAGTGAGTGTTTATTTTTGAATATGTTAACTATAGGTAAACGTGTCAGGTTGTATGATCCAAGATGTACTTTGACTTTTAATAAACTATTGCTGAAAAATAGTGTTTGAACATATTTAAGTTTTGTGTTGCCTCCCAAATTAGAAAGAAGTGGAGAAGGAGGAGGAGGAAGTAAAGGAGGGAGAAGGGGAAGGGGAGAAAGAAGAAATATATTGAATTTATCAATTTCTACTTGAAAGATGCAAAACTATTTTATACTGAAAAGAAATGGGATTCTGGAGTATTTCAAAAGAATGACTCATTTGTTGAGACTGTGTCTGTATCAATTCTCAAAATATGGTCTGTGGGCTTCTGGGATTGCTTGAGATGCTTTCAGGTGATCTGTGAGGTCAAACTTATTTTAATAATAATACTAATATAGCTTGTGTTTTTCACCATGTTGTCTTAAGAATGTCCTTAATAAAACAGTGAAAATTATTAATTTTATTAAGACTCAATCCTTAAGTACACATCTTTTTAGTATTCTGAATGTGAAAATAGAAAATGCACATGAAGAAAATCAAAGTACAATAGGTTTTGCACAGTTAAAATTTATGTGGTCATTTGAGTTTCAAACTGAAGTAGTTACCTTCCCCCTCTACCCCCACCAGGGAACACCATTTTTGCTAGAAAGGACAATCAGGAGCAAAATTATAGTTTTTCAGATTTGGGCACCTGTTAGGAATTTTCTCAAAAATGGATGAAGTGAGCCAGTCACTTCAAGGAAAATAATATTTGGTGCCGAGGATGAAATTCACGTTCTTAAATTAAAATTAGAAATTTACAAAGTCGGTATCTGCAACCCAGAGCTTGACGGCTTCCCAGCTTTGAAAGTCCTTTCTGATAGGATCGGTGGTGATAGTAACCAATGAGACTTTCTGATACTCTATTAGTGTGTCAACATTTGGAAGATCTGTCTAATACGATGTGTCATTCCAAATGACCAGTGATGGATGTGACAAACTCACGCATGGGTAAAAGATCTATTTGAAGTACAAGATAGATCAATGGATATTCATATAATGCAGCACAGGATGTTTATCGATAAGTTGTCAGATTCCACGTTACAACTAATTTTCAAGAAACTGCTTATTGAGTTTTGGTATAGTGTTCAGTGATAATATCTACAGTTATCTGAAAAGGCTATCAAACTATGCCTCCCTTTTTCAACTAAGTATCTGTTTGAGGTCAGATTGTTTTTGTATAATTCAACTAAAAAAACCATATCAGAACAATGTGAATGCAGAAAGTAACAATAACAATCTACGTTTTTTTGTATTATTATTAAATCACTCATAAAAACATCTCCTTTTATACAGGAGAAATTTACAAAAATGAAAAGAATGACCACTATTCTCATTAATATTTTCATTTTGGAAAATATAAGTTTTTTCGAAAGAAATATTTTTGGTAAAATGTGAATAAACAATAAATATTTTTAAAAAATATGCATTTCGATTTTTAATATGGAAAATATTTATAGGTGCAACCTACATAAACAAAAGCTCTTTGGTGTCCTTAATAATTTGTAAGAGTAAAAATGGTTCCTGAGACCCAACAGTTTGAGATCCTCTGTCTATATCGTTGTTCTTTTTCCTAATGATTATAGATCAGTCCTCTCCAACTTAGATAAAAATTAAGCTAAAGTAGGCCAAAATTTCCATTTAAAAAAAAATTAAGAAGAAAGAGAGAAAAAGGAAAGAACAGCAGAGGCAACATATTGCCATGCACATTAAGGCAATCTGTGTTGTCTGAGATCAGTATCATTATAATGACTGTTTTCTCCTTTTTTATTTACATACTACCCTTTTGCTCTCTGGGAGGATTAGCTGTACTGCCACCAGGATGTAACAAACAGACTAGGTCAAATATCCAGGGCAACATTTTCTTTCCAATAGGAAGACATTAAACTGGGTTTTAGTTCAAGCAAATCTTGACTTCTTTTAATCAATTTAGGAAAATAGCTGGATAATTTTATGCATTCATTTCCATGAGCATCACATTAAAGAGATCTGCTTTTGTAGTTTTTAATATCAAAATTCGACATTAGAAAATAAATCAATTTTTGCTGGTTTGATTGTAAATCTATTGCCAGATATGTTTTCAAGGATTCACACTTGTTTTTTCCTCCCAGTTTTATTTTAAAATATGTTATACATATGTTAAATAGAAGTATATGAAATGTATGTACTGTTTAAAGAATAAAAGGAAAATGTGTGTGCACATATCACGTAGTTCATGAAATAGAACATTACAAACTTGTATTCTTCTTTCCAGTAATTATAGTAAGCTCATTTAATTCACTGGAAAAATATCTTCATGTTCTATTAGGATATGAATAGTCAGTACCCATATTGTGAGAACACGAATCATTTTTTTTAATCAGTAATTACTAATTACATCGCAGTTCTGTTAAAATCAATTTAGTCAACAAGCCTAGAATCAGAGCCTAGAATCCCAAGTTCATACCTCCCAGAGCTTTTGTCATCTATACTATACTATTATGGAACTTAAAGGAAATTTTTCATTTGCTTTAAATGTGTGCCAAATTTAAAGTTTTAAATTACAACTTTTATAATTTTTGTTCCTTGTACAATTATACAATTTGCAACACTGTACACTTTGCAACACTAGAGTTTAGAATATCTTTTCACTCTAAAAATACTACATGTTTAAAAACCTTGAGAAAACACAGAAAAATCCAAAGAGAAAAATTTAAACCACCTATAATTCTATCTAGACACAAATCTTACACCTTTCACAAAGGTCAGCTCACAATAATTCATTAACATAAACGTAAAACACAAAGCAATAAAATTCTAGGAGATAGCATAGAAGAAAATCTAGGTAATCCTGCGTTTGGCAGTGCATCTTTAGACATCATACCTAAAAAAAAATTACACATGAAGGGAGTAATTGATAAATTGGACTTTATTAAAATTAAAATATTGTGTTCTGCAAAAGACAATGTTAAGAGAACAAAAAAACAAGCCAAAGACTGAAAAAACATTTGCAAAACACACATCTGATCAAGGACTTGAATCCAAAATATACAATAGTCTCTTGAAATTTAATGATAAGAAAGCAAACAAACCAAAAAACAAACAACAACAACAAAAGAAAAAAGATCTTAACAGACACCTCATCAAAGAAGACATACAGATGGAAAGTAAGCATATAAAATGTGCTCAATATCATATGTCATTAGGGAATTGCAAGTTAAAACAAATATGATATACCTTTATCCACCTAGTAGAATGGCTAAAATCCAAAAAATGGCAACAGCTGATGCTAGCAAGATGTGGAGTAACAAAAACTCTTATTCAGTGCTGGTGGAAATGAAAATTGTACAGCCACTTTGGAAGATAGTTTAGCGCAGTTTCTTACAAAGCTAAACATAGTTTTACCATACGATCTAGCAATTGCACTCTAAAGTATTTACTCAGATAATTTAGAAAGTTTGTGTTTAGATGAAAATCTATATTTGGATGTTTATAGCAGATTTATTAATAATCACCTAAAACTGGAAGCCACCAAGGTGTTCTTCAATACGTGAATAGATAAATAAGCTGTGGCACATCTAGACAATGGATTATTATCCAACAATAAAAATAAATGAGCTATCAAGCCACAAAAACCCATAGAAGAATCTTAAATGTATATTACTAAGTGAAAAAAGCCAGTCTGAAAAGGCTACATACTGTATGATTTCAATGATACGACATTCTGGAAAAGGCACAACTGTAGAATAGTACAATATCAGTGGTTGCCTGATGTTTGAGTTATAGTTAATTTGGGAGAAATGAATACGTAAAGCTCAGGGGATTTTTAAGGTGGTGAAATTATTCTATATTATACTGTAATGTGGATACATGACATTAATTTGTCAAAACCTATAGAATTATAAAAAATAGTTAACCTTCATGCAAACTATGGTCTTTAGTTAATAATAATGTATCAATATCAATTTATTAATTATTACAAATATACCACATTAATGTAAGATGTTTAGAACAGGGGAAACTGCATTGCAGGAGGTGGAGAGCTGATATATGGGAACTCTCTGAACTATCTTTTCATTTTTTTGGTAAATATTAAAAACTAAAATATTTAAAAAAATAACCATTATGTATGACATGATTTGTTTTTCTGATAAAAGAAAGTATAATAGTTTGTGTTGGAATGTCACCTCTTCCTTGTGGAAATAAGTAGTATTATATGTAGGTCCCAGGTAAATTTTGTTTTAGTTGGAAGATTAAATTAAGTAGATCTTACTGAATGTTTTTCACTGGTACTACTATGAAATAGAATTGTGTAGTGTATGTAGTAGAAATACATCTGCCGAGGGGCAGGTGGTGAAACTAAAGCATTGAATGGATGGGCCTTTATCATAAATACAGCTATTTGTAAATGCACATTTGGGGAACTTGTCCATTTCAGGAAATTTATTTTTACACAGCATTATCTTTCAAACCATTTCTGTTGGATTTAAAAAGTCACTTTCAAGAAGAAAAATGAAACATACCAACAGCAATTTTCAAGTTTTGAGACATTTTTCTACAATATTAGTATAATAAGGATTACACATTTGGAAAATGCTTTCAATGTTTTCATTGTGAAGAGTATTTATTTTTGTTGCTGGAACAACCAGACAGATGTGGGAAGACTGAGAAAATGTGAATTTCTCTTTCTCCACACAAAGAATACTTAAAATAACAATTACTCTTCCAATTATTAGCTTGAGAATTGGTGTTCTTTTATTACCCTGTGATCCACCTGTGTGTAGTTGGGTCAGACCAAGGAAGATTAAATTTCGTTATGTGTCCCAGATCCCCTCCCACCTCACTTCCTCTCTGATCACCAGCCGCCCATGTTATGACCCAGTTGGATCTAATCTCCCTCAGCAATACTCCATTCATCCCAAGCCTAGCTTTTTAGATTACATTGCCTCCTTTTCTTTGCAGCAGGATTTTGCTTCGAATTTGCAAAATGACAAATTACAAGCTAATTCCCTTTAATGCATTAGGTTGAAAACAGCCTTGATTAAACCTACCTAGAGGGATGTGGATTTTAAAGGGGATCTGAAAACACAGCGTCTTATCTTAAACAAATAAACTTTGAGTGATAGAATTTTAGTCAACAGGTCAAGTCAGAGGACATTTCCAAGGGTGGGAAAATCTCCAGGTTTACCTAACCATAAGACTGGTGTGGAGTGACCCCAGGCATTATGGGTGGAATTTATATAACAAGAGGAAGAGAAGCTCTTTACTCTCAGGGAGCTTTCCTGAAAAGCAAACCCTGTGCTGTGTTTAGAACATTATGAATTGTAAATTTTTTGCTTATTTCACCTGATATACTTTTAGCAACTTTGGATCAAATGAGTTCTGAGGTTGAATCAAAAGGCTTCATAGGTTGTATAGACATTGTTTCAATTATCTGCTAGTAAAAATGATTAAGCTGGAAATATAGACTAGTAAATGCATCAGATGAGGTAGAAGCACACTGCATTCTCCCCGGGTCTCAGGTCTAGGAGCAAGTTCACTCTATAGAATGTTGTTAAAAATATTAAAAATAAGCAAAAAAAGCTTAGCCACAGCCAGACTTGTTATACAACAAATAAACTTTAGTTATACAAATGTAACTTCCTTGTCAAAGAAAGCAGATATTCTCTTAGTACCTGTATATTCTAATCCTCAGTACCTACATACTATTTAAGACAATTCTAATATGTTTGTTTATCTTATTTCCTAAGCCACGGATGCAATAAACAAAGCAGAAGGAAGTAGAACAGATGTGAATGGCAGTCAAAGAGAATATATCAAAAAGTTTTGGATGAGGCCAGGCGTGGTGGCACACACCTGTAATCCTAGCACTCTGGGAGGCCGAGGCGGGAGGATTGTTTGAGCTCAGGAGTACGAGACCCTGTCTCTACTAAAAATAGAAAGAAATTAGCCAGACAACTAAAAATATATATAAAATTAGCCGGGCATAGTGGCGCATGCCTGTAGTCCCAGCTACTCAGGAGTCTGAGGCAGGAGAATCGCTTGAGCCCAGGAGTTTGAGGTTGCTGTGAGCTAGGCTGACGCCACGGCACTCTAGCCCGGGCAACAGAGTGAGACTCTGTCTCAACAACAACAACAAAAAGTTTTGGATGATAACATTCATTTAGAAAAGTTACTCATTATATTGCCTTGTTCTCCAATACTGTTAAGTAAACCAAGCCCATTGCTCATGAGTGACTTGTAGCCTCAAGCTTATGCTCTTTGCTTTACACCATGATGTCATCAACAGCTAAGAATATTCTAATAATCCTAGAAACTGGGGATGGAAAACCTCTTTTAGGAGTTTCTTCGTAAGTTTCATTGGCATCTTTCTATTTTTCTTTCTTCCCATCATCTCGTGTCTTGTTAAGAAAAACAAAATAGTTCGAGCTATATCATTTATCTTTGAAGTATTTTTTTCATAAAATATATAATCTTGTGTTTATTTCTCCATAGATCCAGGGCTGCACAGGCAGCTATATTTTCTGCAAAGACCATCCAATGTCGTAGCCATCGAAGGGAAAGATGCAGTCCTAGAGTGTTGCGTTTCTGGTTATCCTCCGCCGAGCTTTACCTGGTTACGGGGCGAGGAAGTCATCCAACTCAGGTATTATGCATTTAAGACTTTTGTGAAGTATATGCTACTGTTTATCTTTCTCTAATTTGATATAAGTACCTAGAAACACAAGAATTATTAAATAATGATTGAATATTTTTCCACATTCCTTGGCATGATACACTATATGAAAGACATTTGGCTGTGAAATGAGGGGATGGAGGGAAGAGTCAAAATCCATGAGACCAATTCTGAAAAAAAGTTGAGAAAGCCAGGGTTGCTGTTGACATGGTCCTGCCCATCTTCAGTAAAGATACTTTAGAGAATCTCATCCTAAGGAAGTAGTTTAAGGAGAGGATCAATTTTAAATATTCTTACCACACATAGAGAAAAGATAACTATGTGAGGTGATGGATATGATAATTAGTTTGATTGTAGTAATTATTTTTTAATGAATACATATACCAAACACCACATTATACATTGTAAATGTATATCATTTTTATTTGCCAATTATACCTCAATGAAGCTGGAGATAAAAAAAGAAACCAAATTTTTCTAAGTTCAAATATGTAGTGTGTCATTATGGGGTGAGAGCAATGTTTTTTAGCTCCAATCATCTCTCTTTCCATCCCAGCTATAACAAATATTTAAGACAAGACAGGAGAACTTGGCTGGCTTTGACTTGCAGGAACATTAATAATAAGGTACAGTTAGAAAGTAAGTTCTTAATAGAATGGAATACTTTTTGATTAAATGGATCTTACTTAAGAAATTAATTTCATTGATTTTCAGGACTGGTGTACTCCTTTTTAACACATTTATTGTGTTATGGTAGGTAAGTCCACAGGTCATAAATTAATCTTTAAAATTCATCTACCTTAAATATTTATTTAGATAACAGCAATACATAGTATGATATCATGGTATTTCTGAGAATATTAAAACATACAAGAAATCCAGGTATGGCTTCAGCAGGTCATGATGTGTTCCCTGGATATAGCCAAGCATTCTTAGTGCAGCATAAAATACGCCTTTGTACAAAGATCACTAAATTGGAAGTCAGGACACAGGATATTGACTTCCACCCTGGGGAACCACTTCATTGAGGTTCTCAAGTCCAAAATGAGAGAATTGGACTAGATTATCTATAAGTTACTTTTAAGCACTAGAGTTAGTTCCAAGTTTGATCTACTTTATTTCTTTGATTACTACCCATAGCCTTCCAACGGTAGTAGTTTACCTTGAATGAATTTTTATCAATAAGTAAGATGTTACCAAATCCCTATAATATAGAGTTTCTTTCTAATTTAGTAATTTGGGCTTCTGTGGAGTTCATTTGAAGTTCTGAGTACCTCGCCTAATATACGTGCCCTTTAATTTACTCTGTAATTGTGTATGACCCATGTCTTACAGGTCTAAAAAGTATTCTTTATTGGGTGGAAGCAACTTGCTTATCTCCAATGTGACAGATGATGACAGTGGAACTTACACCTGTGTTGTCACATATAAAAATGAGAATATTAGTGCCTCTGCAGAGCTCACGGTCTTGGGTAAGTTAATGGCTAGAGATGAGTTGAGATTGTATCCTTCAAAATATATCACCATGACATTTTAAATGCTCATCACTAAATTGCTTCCTGTGTTTATTAATGTGAAATTAATGTGAAATCCCAATGCTTCCCACATGGCCTTGCTCTTCTTTGATTAATTGTATAGGGGGTAATTGCAGTGTTTGAACACATTGATTAAAATCCAGATATATTACTGTTTAGTCTAATTATCTCAGTGATACGATTGAAAAGTACCAAAAATTGTTAGTGGACAGATATGTTGAATACCAAATGGAAGTTTCCAAAATATCTGGGAAAAATAAATGAGGAAAAAATGATGGAGTTATACAAAAAATATGTTCGTTAGGGGAAAATGCAGATGCTATTTGAGATGACAAATTCTTTGACATTATATTTGGTATGTTGGTAAGATGATTTTATTAATATAGAAATACTGTATTCTTGAAAGTTAACTATTAAAATCAACTAGATGTAAGGAAAACTTGCATATCAAG
>CAUYRT010043202.1:0-26414 GCA_963574885.1 Lepilemur ruficaudatus | reverse complement strand
AGAATAGACCTTGGACTAGCACTCTGGGAGGCCGAGGCGGGTGGATAGCTCAAGGTCAGGAGTTCAAGACCAGCCTGAGCAAGAGCGAGACCCCGTCTCTACTATAAATAGACAGAAATTAATTGGACAACTAAAAATATAAAAAAAAAAAGAACTTTAATTTGCTAAATTTAGAGGCTAAGTGATGTTAATCAATGAATAATTGAAACCATTTTTTAACATGAAAATTACTAGTTGATAAATAAAACATTATCTACAAGTTGAGCTTAACGTTTAAGAAATACTGGTTTTTAAAATTCACAATTTTAAGAGGCCAGGCACGGTGGCTCACGCCTGTAACCCTAGCACTATAGGAGACCAAGGTGGAAAGACAGCTTGAGCTCAGGAGTTCAAGACCAGCCTGAGCAAGAGCGAGACCCCATCTCTACTGAAAATAGAAAAATTAGCCAGGCATGGTGGTGTGTGCCTGTAGTCCCAGCTACTCGGGAGGCTGAGGCAGGAGGATCCCTTGAGCATTGCTTTTGTGCTATCCAAAGCACTCGCTTGAGCCCAGGAATTTGAGGTTGCAGGTGAGCTATGATGACACCACTGCACTCTAGCTGGGGTGACTGAGCAAGACTGTCTCAAAAAAGAAATAAAATAAAATTTACAATTTTAGTAAACAGATAATTAAAAAAGAACTACCTATAAGTGTTTTTTTCCAAACATAAAAGCCCTACTCAGTTATTTTTTTTTCCTACTCAGTTATTAAAAACACACTGACAATTCACCTAACCTTTATGCTATTATTTTAAATCTTTTATGGCTTTAAAAAATAATAATAGGCTGGGTGCAGTGGCTCACACCTGTAATCCTAGCACTCTGGGAGGCCGAGGATGGCGGATCGCTCAAGGTCAGGAGTTTGAAACCAGCCTGAGCAAGAGCGAGACCCCCATCTCTACTAAAAATAGAAAGAAATTAATTGGCCAACTAAAAATATATAGAAAAAATTAGCCGAGCATGGTGGCGCATGCCTGTAGTCCCAGCCTCTCGGGAGGCTGAGGCAGAAGGATCGCTTCAGCCCAGGAGTTTGAGGTTGCTATGAGCTAGGCTGACGCCATGGCACTCTAGCCCGGGCAACAGAGTGAGACTCTGTCTCGAAAAAAAAAATAATAATAATAATACAGACAAAGTTAAAAGATAGCAAGACAAGTCCCCTGGAAAATTAAATAAGCCCATTTAGAAGCTATATGCTGGAGTTTTTTTCATCTAAAGCATTTGGCATGGGAAATCACCTAGGAAAGGAAAAGCGTTATTGGGATGGTAAGGTTTTCACCATTTGGGATCACTGCTGACTACACAGGGTCCAAACAGAAGTAAGCAAGTCACTGGCTCCACTTCCAAGCTTATAAGCACAGGGAGGCAAAGTCAATAAATACATGGAGCTGACGAGGTAAGACCATGGCAACAGGGGCCTGCATACCCCATTTCCTATGCCATGTGGAATGCAGGCCCACTATTGTTAGCTTATCTAAATCTTCCAGATTTTGAAAAGTGATGTTTATGTATATCCAGATTTTCAGGTAAAAGCATTTGATTTTTAAATCATGGCAACTAACGGTTGAAAACATTTGCACAAGCAAAACAAAACACATACATGGGCCACAAATGACCCATCCAGAGCCAATTTGTGGTTTCTGATCTACAGGACAAAGTGGAACTTCACAGCATGAGACCCTTATAGCCTGGATCCTGCCTGCCTACCAACTCCAGCCCACTCACACCCTATGTCAAACATCCTGCAACTCCTGAAGATGATTCCATTCCCAAACTCTAGGCTTTTGCTCATACTGTACCTTCTACCCAAAATGCCCAGCAAGATCACCTCTTTCATGGACTGTGCCCTCCTACTCTTAGGTAGATTCAACCACTCCCTCCTTTGCCCCTTACACAGATTTCTATCACAATCTTTCTAATGCTTTAGTATCAACGTAAATGGGTCTGACATGTCAACTCTGCTTAGAATGGCACTTGGCAGAGGAAAAGACCAAACTAAAACACAGATGACCTCAATAGGACTTCTTCATTGCAAACATCAGAAACCAATTTGAACCTGCTTGAGCAAATATAGGGGTGACTTACTGAAAGAGCTCAAGGCATCTGACAGAAGCCAAGAGAGGTGGCCAGGCCTTAAAAAGGGCTGGAGAAAAGACTGGAAATCCAACCAACAGAAAGGATATTTTCTCTCTCTCTGATTCTAACATGTTTTTCCAGAAATGAATATAGTCATTTTAGTTCCCAAAATGGCATCTTCTAGAGTTCCAGGAACATGCCTACCCTGATTGGCTGTCTTACCAATCCAAATTTCTAAGAGAGGATCTGATTGGCTTTTTCTGTTCAATCATATCATCAGGGGAATAAACATTGTTACCAAGGTTCGATGGGGGACAGTTCACAGAGAAGGGAAAATGGCTTCCAGAATGTGCCTCCAAAACTGTTTGCTGAGTAAATGGCAATCACTATCCTGGGCTGAGGGAAACAAAGTACAGCACAGGCAAGGCAGGTCTATCCAACAAACCAGGCTGCACAGGAAGCCTGGAACAAATGGACTTCTGATTGGAGGATAATGGCATCAATAGTGCAGACTGCAACACATGGAAGTGTTGCCAAGGCAATGAATTTTGGCTATCAGAACCATCCTCTACTTCCTTCCAAAGAGAAGTCCAACTTCCTGTGCCTCGCAGAGAAGCAGAATAATGACTATGAGTTCTGAATAGCCAACCATCATCAGTGGGTACTCGAGAGATTCAAATGTAAAGAACTGTGAAAGCAGAAGATGGAAAAGGTAAAAATACAGAGATGTTAAAAAGATTAGTGGATGCCAGTGGTTTGGGGAGAAAAAGCAGGAGATAAATAAGTGAAGCACGGGGTGTTTTTAGGATAGTAAAACTATTCTGCATGAAACTATAACGGTGGGTATATGACATGCATTTGTCAAAACCCACAGAACCGTACAACACAAACAGTGAACCTTGATGCAGCAAGCCCGTTACTGGGCATCTACCCAAAGGGAAAAAAGACATTCTATAAAAAAGACATCTGCACTTGAATGTTTATAGCAGTACAATTCACAATTGCAAAGAGGTGGAAAAAATCCAAGTGCCCATCAATACATGAGTAGACTAATAAAGTGTGGTATATGTATACCATGGAGTACTACTCAGCCATAAAAAATGGTGAACTAATACCTCTTGTATTAACTTGGATGGGAGTGGAGACCATTCTTCTAAGTGAAGTAACACAAGAATAAAAAAACAAATACCACAAGCACTCACCATCAAATTGGAACTAATCAATCAACACTTATGTGCACATATGGAAATAACAATTATTGGAAATCAAACAGGTGGGGGAGATGGATAAATTCACACCTAACAGGTACAATGCACACGATCTAGGGGATGGGTTCACTTACAACCTTGCCAAAAGCAATTTATGTAATCAAAATGTTTATGCCCCCATAATATTCCGAAATTTAAAAAAAAGAAAATAATTTAGGAGATCAGGAAATCCCAGGAAAGAATCCAGATAGTTGGCCAAGTGTGGTGGCTCATGCCTATAATACTAGCACTTTGGAAAGCTGAAGTGGGAGGATCGCTTGAGGCCAGGAGTTCAAGACCAGCCTGAATAAGAACAAGACCCTGTCTCTACAAAAAATACAAAAATTAGCCAGGCCTGTATGGTGCACACCTGTAGTCCCAGCTACTTGGGAGGCTGAGGCAGGAGGATTGCTTGAGCCCAGGAGTTTGAGGTTGCAGTGAGCTACGATGACGCCACCGCACTCTAGCCCAGGAGACAAAGCAAGATCCTGTCTCAAAAAAAAAAAAAAAAAAAAGTATCCAGACTGAAAAGAGAATCTAACTATATTACAAATGTATGAACAACCTTACTGAAAGGGTTGGGAGAAAGGGTGCTGACCTAAGTGACTTTGGAAATGTGTAAAATCTGTAAGACTAAACGCAAAAGGAACTGCACAGAACTGTGCTCTAGTTGATAAAGTTGCTTCCTGTGTGGAAACAGGTTAACAACTCTGACACTGCTACGCATGGGTATTGGAACTAAGCAATTAAGTAGATGGATGGTAGATGGTAGAAGCCAAGTTTCTCACTGATGGAGTGAGGGTTTACAAGAAGAGGAGGCTAGATTGATCCATGTGGTAATGGGTTAGGGTTGGGAACATCAGGATGTCAAACATGAGTCAAATTCATGATAAACTTAATATAGATTTAGATGGTTACACACAGAAATATTTACAAATATTTGTATATATACAGATTAGTATATACACATTTTTTTCCTGTCAGCTGAGAGGACCCCCAACATATGACACCCCTGTGGCAACAAGTACACCTAAGACACAGATCTTGGTTTCTAACACCATTCTCCAATAAAAGGCACCAGGGTTTCTTTAGAGAAATGGCTGATTCTAAGACTGGAGCAGGAAATATACAAGATGAGCCTGGAGCATCTCATAGTGCCAGAAAATAAGGAAGTACTTAAACCCACAATGACGGGGGTATGTCAAAGTGACACAGGAGCCAACTGAAAGAGCTTTCGTTGGCCAACAAAAATGGAGAGACTTGAGCAACAAAATAAAGTAATATTGGATGATAACCCAAAGAAAAAATAAATATCCATGATTCCATACTGGTATGAATAAATGATTAGATAACTTCATAAATGGAGAAGAGACAAATCTCCCATGCAGAAGAACTCCAAATAAATTATGTAAGGAAGAGGAGCATAAATCCCCACTCCTCAAGGATGGGTTGAGCAGGGGAGGGCAGCGAAGGGGAGACAGTAACTTTACAGTAGAAAAGCCTGAAATATACTTCTAGCCAGGTGATGTAGGTCAACAGTATCAGTTATAAATCATGTAGATAGTATGTACCCTTGATAGGATGTGATGAAAATGACACGATCTCTGTGATCTTCCTCTCAACATCAGTAACTTCAGTCTAATCATGAGAAAAACATCAGGCAAGTTCCAATAAGGGGCACCCCACAATATAACTGACTAGTAAGCCTCGAAACTGTCAAGGTCATCAAAGTAAGGAAAGTCTGAGAAACTGTCATCACAGCCAAGAGGAGCCTAAGGAGACACGACAACTAAATGTCAAATGGTACCCTGGATGGGATCCTAGGACAGAAAGGGACATTGGGTAAAAACTAAAGAAATTTAAGTAAACATTTTACTTAATAATGAGGTGTCAATATTGGTTCATTAATTGTAACAAATGTACTACATTAATGCAAAATATTAATACTAGGGAAACAGCAGGGCAGTTGGGGGAAGTATATGAAAACTCTATATCTACTCGATTTTTCTGTAAGTCTGAAAATGTTCTAAAGAAATAATAAAGCCTATTAATTTAAAAAAGTAGAAGCCAAGAGAAGAGGGGCAGGACAAGGATTCAGGGTTGTCAGTTTTCAGAGAGGGCGACAGTGCTCGGACTCCCCAGCTGGCTCTGTCCTGCTGGGGTGGAACTCATCATCTCTGCACTGCACACAAACCTGGGCAACCCCCCTTAACTCTAAGATGTAGCCACCAGCACTCAGCAACGAGAACCTTCTAGAACACAAAACCAAAGCTATTTTTAAGTGATACCAGGAATTTCCAGAAACATTTCAAGCAATTAATGTGAGGGTTTCACAAGGTATAAAAATCACTTGGGGTTTTAAAGGAGCAACTGAAAGATGAAAGAGAATCCTTGTCCGAACACTTCACAAAGAAAGAACAAGGGGCAAGGTCCAGGACCATAAAGGCCTAGAGAGCATTCTTCATTTATCTCAGCTGGTCTCCTAGGGTAACCACTCTGCTTTTATTGGAGAGTCTCTGCAGGCGAGCAGCCAAATCCTACAAAAAGCTAAGCCATCCAGACGGGAGGAGGAAAGGGTTCAGGGCAGGCTAAGCTGCCAATTTGGTTAATTAATATTGTCCCTGGTTAACATCTTGCTGTTGTCCGTGGCTTTCTCTCCAAAGGTCCAGTTTCTACCCAAACACCAGTGTGCAGCTTGACACTAAACAGAGTCCCAATGCCACTTTGAAAGGGACTAAACAAATAAATACAGTCATTAAAATGAGAAGCGACCAGAGAATTATGAGGAGGAAATGAATGTATCATGCGAACCAAAAATCTACTTGTTTTTCCTCTTGTATTTTGAAAAGCTAAAAATATTCTCAGACACACAAATTTGTGTTATTCTTAACACTTTTTTTCCGAAATTTGAAATTGTGCAATATAAGGATCCTTTATGACTTTGACTCTGGGATTGAAAAAGAAATGCCACACAGGTGGGTGGTCCACGGCCATCCAGAGTGGGGACAGCTCCTCCTCCCTGTGAGCTCAGTAACAGATCCAGAGAGTAGATTCAAGACTTCCTGGAAGACAAAAAAACCAAGTTCTAGAGCTTTATCCCTCTTTCGGGTAAAATCGTGGATAAAACAATACCTACCATAAGGCTGAAAACCCAAGTCCAACTTGGAACAAAAACAGGTACTAAAAACAGCATAATTTGGTCTATTCCTAAAACCAGAATGAAGATGTGCAAAATTCTTCAGTGATTTTATTTGACCATATTGAATGCAGTTAGAAGAGGGATTGACAAACTTTTTCTTTAAAGCCCAGAGAGTCATTTTTAGGCCTCGCAGGCCATACGGTATTTGTCACAACTATCCAACTCTGCAGTCGTAGCACTGAAGCAGCTACAGACAATACATAAATGGAGAGCAGTGGCTGTATTCCAATAAAACTTTATTTATAAAAAGAAGCAGCAGGCTAGATTTCACCCACAGGATGTACTTTGCCAAGCCCTGAATTAGATAATTCCATCTTTTCATTTTAACTAAAATAGTAGCCATCCATTCAAGTTTGAGTAACAGAGCAAAACTTGATATATTCGCAAGCCAGGAAGAAAGTCAAAATGAAGAGAAGTCTCCCTTATACGTTCCTTAAAAAGACTCAGTTGAAAGTAACACAATTGTGAACAGTACCTGGATGTAACAAAACAAAACCCAGTCAAAGAGAACCTCTTGGGGACCTATTTTCTCTAAGAAGACGGACTTGGGAGAAGCACACGCCATATGGAACAGACTGGAACTTCTCAAAGGCCCAAAAAGCTTGTTTTCTCTGTCATTCTCTTCCTAACAGACTCCCCTGCCTGGGAGACTTTAATTGGCTCCTAGATTGTCCAGAACAAGTTCGACTTTCATAACATGGCACACAAGACCCCCAAGACCCTCCACAACAGGTCCCAATCTCATATCCTGCCGTCCTCCACATCCGTTCACGTTCCCTAAACTATGCTCTGACAACATACGGGGACTCATTGCACCTCAAACACATCATCTGCCCACAAACTTTCCAGTCTCCAGGACCTTACCAGAGTGACCATGTAATGTATGGTTCAAAGCAGAGCATTTCTGGGAGTGAAAGGAGTGCTCTTAATAATTATGCTGGGACAGGAAGCATAGCCCAAGGCAAACCATAACGCAGAGTCGTTATTCATGATGACTTCTCTGTTGCGAAGGCCACTGCAAACCCAGGAGTAGGGTGAACTCCTACTCATCTGTCAAGGCCCAGGTCAAATATCCCCTCCTTTCCTGTGCTTTTGCTGGTATCTTTCTGGCAGAAGTAACCAGTCCCCACTCTTTCTATCCATTGTAGCCTTTACCACATGTTATTTCATTTCTAGTTCTAATTCACATGTATGTTTCCTTTGAGGATAGGGATACTTCCTCTGTGTACTTGGCTTTGCACTGGAGTTGGCTTATAGTTTGTGCTCAACAAGTGTTTATTTTCTTATAATATCATAAACTACTTATTTGCCCTCAAAGTCATTCTTTGCATAGCATAAACCAGTGGTTCTCAACTATGGGTGATTTTGCCCCCCTGAGGATAGCTGCAATGTCTGGAGACATTTCTGGTTGCCACGGTTAGGAGAGATGCCATTAGTACCTAATGGGTAGAGGTCAGTGATGCTGCTAAGCATTTTATAATACACAGCATAGTTCCCCTATAACAAAGCATTATCTAGTCCAAAATGCCAATAACGCTGTGTTGAAAAGCCCTGGAATAAACTTAAAACTTCAGCTCACTTCCTCATGAAATTACCACAAATTCTGGAATATGGAGATAGAAAGTCATGAAGATTTCCAGCACATATGCCATAACATATTCAGAAAGCCAACACAATTGAGGAGTTAATGTAATATAAGAGAAGTAAAAATGGCACAAGCTTATTGTAGATTCCTGAACTGGTCTGAAAAGCATGTAGATACACACTGCTACACAGAGTGCTTTGAATGTTATTCTCATGCAGAGATTATTAATCCGACATATGAATGATACAGAACATATGCAGAAGTACTAACACCAGTGGAATGTTCTCAACCATGTACAAAATCAAAGATGAAGTAAAAGCTACAAACTCTGGACCCTTCCCGAGTCACCGACATTTGAAATCTAAAGTAGATTAAAATTGTATTCATTACAATAGTTGAATGTGAAATTTTTTTCAACTACCATGAGAATCAAAAGGCACTGTTATATATAAAAGAAACTCCACAATATTTAGAGGATATTTCCAACTGCACCATCTTATTAAATTAATTTCTAAAGAAAAACTTGGCCATCAATTATTTAACTGCTTCTATTAGAATAAATCTTTCAAGCTTCCTTAGTAACAGAAATCTGCACTCTTCAACCCTTGCCTGGTAAATTTTCCAGATAACTGAGTCTAAATCATATCACATACATCTTTGCCTTCATAAACAGAACAACCTATACCAAATTTACCTTGCCTGGATGCCCAGAGTCATCTTAACTGTTTTTAAAATTGTACAACACTGATAGAACCTTCACAGCCTGGTGGAAAGGAGATGCTTGCCCCTTCACTAAATGGCCCCAAATGGTCATTGTTTTGGAGATTCTGTTTTCTTCTGTTTGGATTTTCAGGGTCACCCAGTAGTAAACTGCAACTATCATTCCTTGTTGCGATCAGTGTACCTAACTCTGGACTTTGTCTCTAGTATCTTCTACTTTGGCTCTTCTAGAAATCTAGTACAATTAACCAGAAACACCTTATCTAAAACATGCGGAAAGAGGCTGAGTGAATGAGTGATTGTGGAGTTCTTCTACCAGGCAAAGAGTTTTGTAGCCTGTGAATTCTCATATGTATGCATGTTAATGCCATGGAGTTCTTCTCCTCCACCCTTACCCGCTAACAGGGAGGTCGCCCTACAGGTAAGGAATAAAAAAAGGCCCATAAAAGATAGGTTGCATGGACAGAATGAGGAACAAGAACCGAGAGAAAATTAAATGTGAGCCAAATCAGTAAAAATAAGGTCATTAAGTCTCTCAAGAGTTGAGTTCAGGTTAGTTACATCTACAACAATTGCTTTCTACTCCTAAAGCACAAATACCTTTAAGAAAAATAACTGAGATTTGCAGATGTTATTTAAAACTCTACGGAAAATGAGCACTCAGGTCCTTACAAAACTTTAATTCAGAGGTATTGATTTTTTTAAAAAAACAGGTAACAAATAACCAAAACATCCTGTCCATTTGGCATCTATCTTAACCTGCCTGGGGGGAAAAAAAAAAAACCACTAATTGAGAATTTCAAGAATGACTCTTACATCAAGGTGACTTTTAAAAGTGTATCTGCATGCTCCCAGACAACAATCATTGTGTGTGCTGCCACCCACTATCCTCTTGATCCAGAAGACACAGCCCCGAGCCTCCACCTCACTCGCACAGCCAAGAACGCCCGGAATGCACATTTGCACCCTTTAACCTCATCTGGACCAGAAGTTTAACTTGAAGCTACCAAAAGGTGTTGACAGAGAAAAGTAGAAATATAAAAATCACTATCCAAAATCAATCTATTATCAAGTCTGTGTTTATTAAATATTCATAGCATGTGATAGAAGAGCAGAGTTGCACAATAGCATCACAGAGACATCCAACCCTGAACTATCTCACACCCAGGCCTGCATATCCTTCACATGCAGCTAGAATTACAAAGAAATTGTTTACATGATAGGTCACACATCATTGCCATAGGCACTGAAAAGGCGTCTGATAATACGCAGCATCCATTCTTGGAAGAAAAAAGAAAGACAGAGATAAGTACTTTTCTAACATCATAAAATGTGTCTTGACATGAAAGTCAGCATCATGCTTAAAAGAAAAATTAATTCTATCTAGAAACAAACTAAGAATGTCATCTATTACCGGTCTTTTTTAACATGGATCAGGAGCTTTCAGTCAATGTAATTAGACAAGAAAAAAATTATGAACAAAAAATTAACATAGAAAATTGTAGCTTTAATACAGACAAAGATAACTAATTACAAAATATAATCAAAGAAAATATTTCATTCGTGATGGCTACAAAATGAAAACTAAAATTTTTGCAATAAACTGAACAAGAAATGTGTCTTACATGAAGAAAACTCTAAAACACTCCATGGCATCACCAAAAAAAGACTATAATAAAAGTATGTCTTAGATATAAATCTTACATCATCAAGATGTTAATTCTCCCTAAATCTATAATGGCAATATGATTTCAATAAAAGTACTATGAAATCTTTTGGGGGATTTTTGGCATTGAATGACCACATTCTAAAATTCATATGGGAAAACTAACAGAGAAGAATAGCCAAGAAAATTCTGAAAAGAAAAGGTAACGAGAAAAAAATTCAACTAAATATTCAAATATATTAGAAAGCGACAGCAATTAAGACAGCATGGAATTAGTACATGAATAGTGAGTCAAATCAGTGGAGGACAGAAAGTCTAGAAATAGACCCAAATGCATGTGAGAATTTAGAATGTTATAGAAGTAGCACCTCATATCAGTGGAGGAAACATGGTTTTTCAACAAATGCTATGTAGGCTGGGCACAGTGGCTCTCACCTGTCATTCTAGTGCTTTGGGAGGCTGAGGCAGAAGAATCGCTTGAGGCCAGGAGTTTGAGACCAGCCTGGGCAATATAGCAAGACCCCCTTCTCTATAAAAAAACTTTAAGGCCAGGCGCGGTGGCTCATGCCTTTAATCTAGCACTCTGGGAGGCCGAGGTGGGCAGATCGATTGAGCTCAGGATTTCGAGACCAGCCTGAGCAAGACCCCGTCTCTACTAAAAAATAGAAAGAAATTAGCCAGACAACTAAAAATATATAGAAAAAATTAGCCAGACATGGTGGTGCATGCCTGTAGTCCCAGCTACTTGGGAGGCTGAGGCAGGAGGATCACCTGAGCCCAGGAGTTTGAGGTTGCTGTGAGCCAGGCTGATGCCACGGCACTCTAGCCCGGGCAACAGAGTCAGAATTTGTCTCAAAAAAAAAAAAAAAAAACTTTAAAGATTAGCCAGCATGGTGGCATGTGCCTGTAGTCCCAGCCACTTGGGAGTCTGAGGCAGGTGGATCATTTGTGCCCAGGAGTTTGAGGTTATAGTGAGCTACGATTGAGCCACTACACTCTGGAGTAGGCAACAGAGTTAGACCCTGTCTCTAAAAAAATATTAAAATTAAAATTAAAAATTAACTGCTGTGGGGTCAACCAGGGAACTTCCCAAAGAAATAAATAAATAAAGTTGGATCCCTATCTCTTACCTGATAAATATTCAGTTAAACATCAGGATAATAACATCATGATAAATTCTAAGCGAATCAAAAATTTAAACATGAACAAATAAAAGTACCAAAGATATCTCAAATAGTTTCTTCTAATGAATCTTAAGTGAAGAGGGTTTTTCTAACTGTAACATAAAGAGTCTGACAAATGCAATTACACAGAAATTAAAAGTTCTGCATGATTTAAAAAAAAAACAAAAGTAAAGTCAGAAACAAACAACAAAATGTGAAAAATATCCACGACTCCTATCACAGATACAGGACTAATTTTCCTCATATACAAAGCCCCTACTAAGATAAGACCAATAACCTAACAAAAACATGGTCAAGGGACATAAAGATAGTTCACAGATAAGGAAATATAAATGGCCCTTCTATGTACGAAGACAGGTTCAACTTTATTCATAATAAGATAAATGCAAATAAAAGTAACCTGAGTAATAAAAGTAACCTCATTTTTACCTCTTAGATTGTCAACAATTCCCAAAAGCCTGACAACACACCCTGTTGACACACACTTCCTATTTTGCTGATGCAAGCATACCACTTTTATGACGGGCAATTAGGCAACATACATCAGACAGAATAAAAAATGCATATGCCCTCTGCTCAGCTATTTCCACTCTCAACACCTACCCCACAGAAACAGGTACACGTGCAGGTACTGCAATGCATGTCATTTGTAATAGCAAAGACTAGAACAACCTACACAGGCAGCAATAGGGGAATGATGAACAAGTTACAGTAAATCCATACTGTGTACTATGTAGCCATAACAAAAGAATGGAGAAGCCTTTTATCTACTGCTATGGAATGATCTTAAAAAATAATGAATGAAAAACAAATTGCTATTGGGCAGAATAGAAAGATGGGAAAAGAATACTCATACTCACACATCTGACTGTCTTTGGGCGGGGGTGACACTGTGAGACAGAGACAGAGGCAAGAGGGCAACAGTTGATAGCATACCCTTTTTGACTACAACCCAAGTGAACGTAATACCTACTAAAAAAGAATTCAAATTAAACTTCTAAAAAACATTAGCAGCACTCGAAACACTCACCATCCTCAACTGCCACCCACTTACTAAGTTCTGACAATTCCCTCTCCAAAACATCTCTTGTTTGCTCATCTCCTCCCTAACTCTGTGGCATAATCCAACTTCAACTCCTTGGGTGATGGTCAGGTGTCCCCTCACTGGTCTCTGCATGCCCTCCCTCCCCATTAAGAATTCCAGATTCATCTCTGTTTAAGGAGATTATCTTGGCCTAGATCTGATAAGGTCTCTCCTGTATGCATCAGTGGATGTTCACTGCCTACAGAAGTCCACACTCCTCATCTTGGCATTCAGATCCAAGCTACCTTTGCAGCTCTATTTCCCTAGAGGGTTCTGTGTTTATTTTTTAACTTTCCAACCATATAGAAGCTTCTTAAAAGACAATCATTGTCTAATCCATCTTTTAATTCTAAAAACCACTTAGCATGGTGTCTTGCACATAGTAGGTGCTCAAGAAATGTTCTCTGAATAAACACAAAATAAATTGTGATATAATTTATAGAATTTAGACATCTGATTATATTATACTAAAAAACAAAAGTGAAAATGGAAAGTATTATCTCCTTATTCAAGGAACATGAGGAAAAGAAGTTTAAGAAACCGAAATACTGTTATTTACCAGTGATAAAAGTTTATGCTAAAACAACCCACTTCACTAAAGTTTCCAGCTCCAAACACGTTCTCACTTCCACCTCCATCCCCATCTCCCAGTCTTCCCACTTAGCTTAGGTACTTTCCTTACCTCCAAGATGACACTGCTTCAAATTCAATGTCCTAAGTACTTTTACTTCTTTCATTTAAAATAGGATACAAATGAGGCCAGGCACTCATGCCTGTAATCCTAGCACTCTGGGAGGCCAAGGCAGGAGGATTGCCTGTAGCCAGGAGTTCAAGACCACCCTGAGCAAAAGCAAGCCCCCGTCTCTACTAAAAATAGAAAAAATTAGCTGGGCATTGTGGCACGCACCTGTAGTCCCAGCTACTCAGGAGGCTGAGGCAGGAGGATCGCTTGAGCCCAGGAGTTTGAGGTTGCAATGAGCTAAGATGACGCCACTGCACTCTACTAGGGTGACAGAGTGAGACTCTATCTTAAAAAAAAGAAATGGAATACAAATGGCTTAAGTACCTTGATTCTGCTTGTTCTGATAATGGCCTCAACAGTAACAATGTAAGAACAAAAAATAATATAAGATGTTATACAATTTATTTCATTGATCTGGGCGTCAGTTTCCCCATGATTTAAACTTAAGAAACACCTTGTCTCCTCAAACCCACAGAAAAATTTGAAAATTTTTAAATTGCATATAATAAAAATAAGTCAGTCTACTATATTCTTACCTATCATTTCTTTCTACTTTAATTAAAGGAATTGCTCTCAATATCAGAAAGAGGCTATTTAACATCATTTTGAAGATGTTTTCATCATTGTCATCATCATCTTGTTCTTTTTGGTATCAACAAAAAGCAGAGAATCAAATTTTAACAGCTTTCATGAAAACAATGACATACAGGAATTTTTTAATATTCATGACATATTAAGATTTCTTACATGGATAAACAAAAAATATTCTTATTACAGAAAATGAGAGTCTCATTTCATATTAATTAAAGAAAATTAAACTCTAACTTTTTAGGATGTTGTAAATATTCTTATTTGTGGTGATAGTTTCACAAACCATATACATGTGTTAAAACCCATCAAACTATACACTTGGAAAAACTAAAAGTGTATACTGCAATAAACCAAAATTTTTTAAAAAATAAACTTTTTTGAAGCCAAATATCATTTCTTCCTAACAAATACAGTACACTAGAAAAGGTATTTGATTCCAAGCCACTCAACACAGGTTAAGACTACTGTGAGTTGGGCAAATGTGAAGTTACTCCAGTTTTACCTAGGGAAAAACCAAGGCCGGCTCAGTGAAATGAACTGTCTAAGTTCCTACACTATTTTTTTTTATTATTTCAGCATATTATGGGGCTACAAATGTTCAGGTTACGTGTGTTGCCTTTCCCACTCTTCCGCCCCCACCCAGAGTCAGAACTTCAAGCGTGTCCATCCCCCAGACGGTGCGCATCGCACTCATTATGTATGTATATACCCATCCCCTCCTCCCCCCTCCCGTCTGCCCGACACCTGATACATGTTATTCCTATATGTGCACTTAGGTGTTGATCAGTGAAACCGATTTGCTGGTGAGTACATGACTTCCTACACTATTATTGCCATCCCAGAGCAGGCAGACTCACAGGCAGGAGCTTCTGCCATCGTTTGGCTCAAGAATGAGGCCTTTGGCAAGCTCCCTTTAGTGGCAGAATGAGGAGGCTAGACTCATTTGCTCAGATCCACTTCAACTTTATAACATTCTGGTTTAGTATGCTAGAGATTTGAAATATACTTTAAATGCCCTTTAAGAAAAAAAACAAGAACAAATAATTTCATCAGGGAATTAAGAAACACAAGAAGAAAACTCTAGAACAATCCAATTTACAGAAGGGAAACAATCATGCGGCGTTCGATCGGATTACAAAAGATTTCCAACTTTACAAAAAGCATTCGCATTGAGATTCTCTAGGACATTTAGATGTTGGTTTACAGAACATCGATTTTTAAGAGGAAAGAAGACAAAACTTGTTAAGTGCCATAGTCAAGAATAAAATCATTCAAAGGAAACTAAACACCTCTGATATGATGAAGGAAATAAATGTACATCTGAATCAATTCACCTACAAATTTTTAGAACAATTCTACTGTGTAACAAAAGTATGAATAGGCTAATAAAACCATCTCAGTTTTTTAAAAATCTGGCATATATGAAGTGCTTTAATAAGAGGCATTTAAAAAAATCGTAGTTTAAAAAAAAGGAAGCAAAAACTTAAGGGAAAAGATCAGAATAGAAGACAAAGACCAGAATTCAAAACCCAAATCCCATAGTCAAAGAACATCAGAAAATTCACACAGAAAAAAAGGCTAACTATATGACTATCTTTCTATTCATATTCTTTAAGGCAACATTTCCCAAAGGCTCTTCTATACAGTTTAAAGGGGGGAAAAATGGAAAAAACAGGCGTCCCTGGTTAAAATAAGTGCAATTACTGCTTACAAAATCACCCTGGTATGAGTTAGGATTGCATTCAGCTGCATGCAGTGGAAATGCAACTACAATGGTTGAACCAAGCAGGGCTTTATTTTTCTACTAGAACAATCAGGCCGAAGACAGAGACTCCAAGGCTGGTGCTTTCATGAAGCCATCAAGAACACCTTTATTCTTTCTAATTTGCAACTCTTAGCATGTGGCTTGTTTTCCTGGTGCAAGATGGCTATGGCCCCTTCAGGCAGGAAGGTAGAAAGGACAATGGCAAAGGTGTGTGCCAGCCTCATAGATCCTGTTTGTCAAGAAACCAATAGCTTTCCTGGAAGCCCCCACCCTCCAAGGACTTTTACTTATATTTCATTGGCTGGGACGGGGTCACCTCTAGCAGCAGAGGGAGTCTGGCGGGGCGGGGGTGAGAATTTTTAACCAGCTACATTGCCACCAAGGGCAAAACCAGAATTCCATTAAAAGATAATAGAGAGATCTGGTTAGCAATTAAAAAGGTCCATTTCACTTATCTTAGAAATGCAAAATGTATATTTGATGTTAAGGGCTCTAAGAAACTGTGCAATAAATAACCTATTTAACTTTTTTAAGAAACACAGTACTTCTCAAACTTATTTGAACACAACATTTTTTTTTTTTTTTTGAGACAGTCTCACTCTGTTGCCTGGGCTAGAGTCCCATGGTGTCAGCCTAGCTCACAGCAACCTCAAACTTCTGGGCTCAAGTGATCCTCCTGCCTCAGCCTCCCGAGTAGCTGGGACTACAGGCATGCGCCACCATGTCTGGCTAATTTTTTCTATGTATATTTTTTAGCTTGTCCAGCTAATTTCATTCTATTTTTTTAGTAGAGACGGGGTCTCACTCTTGCTCAGGCTGGTCTCGAACTCCTGACCTTGAGCGATCCGCCCGCCTCGGCCTCCCAGAGTGCTAGGATTACAGGCATGAGCCACCTCGCCCAGCCTGAACACAAAATTCTTTATTTCCTTTGAATAGCCTGTTAAAACAGCATTCAGTGCAACATGCCTTAGGAAATGGTACTTTAGGAACTAAAAGAAGAAAAATATCTATTCTTCTGAAAGAGTTTGATTTGATACTTAGAAAGATAAAGGAAATACATTGCATTTAAGCAAAGGGTCCTGGAAATAAAATTACTAAGGGATAATAAAATTCTACAACCAGGATCTGATGTGTTTTCACTTTTTATGTGAAGGTACAATTCTAGTGGGAAAATCTTTTCTCTTTCCCCTTTAAACCTTCAGAGGTTGGGCCACACCTCATCCCCTCTCTTCATGACCCCTCCTCAACTCCAGCACTGCCATTTCTTTATGTTCTAACATAAAAAAATGTTCTAACATTTCAATCTGGTCTTTATAACTGTACAGTCGCAGGTTTCTCCAAGGGTTCACTCATGCTTTGGTTCAGCTTCTCATGCTTTAATTATTTTTCTTTCTTCTCCCACTTTCTTATAATACTACTGAACAAACTGGGGCTTAGCATTTATTTACTGAGTCAGTCCTTTCTGTATATTTTGCATTCAATCTGCCTAAAAGGGCCATCCTTTTATACCTCATGTAGGCTGCCATTAGTTAAATACTGTAACAGATACCAGTATTACTTCCAAGAAAAAGTGTTCATATTTTTAGGAAAAATCGGGGAAAAAATCAAAACATAATTTTTCATTCTGATTCTAAAGCTTGCAAAAGAAAGCCATTCATCATATCCAATTCCATTAAAATATTCACTTCTTTTAATACACTTTGATGGCTGGGGAAAAAAAGTAAATTTCATTTTCCACATTTCCAAACACCATCCATTTCCATGGCAAGGTATCTCCTTGCCAAAAAAAACCCAATGGTTCTCTGTTTTGGAAGGGAAGTCAGAAAATGCCACCTTTTACTTTCTCAAGAAAAAGAAATTAAATCAATCAAATACATAAAGCTTTCATGAAAAAGGCAACGCTTCATTTAAGCCATTAAAGAAAAAGGTGTTTAAGGGATTTAAATAAAGAACAGGTAGTTATCAGTAAACAGACATATTCAAAATCCACCATTTTCTCCATCCTTTTGAAAGTTAAAGGCAGATGATTTTGTTGGTGGTGCCTACAGTATTTATACATTTTTCAAGGTAGAGAGAACTCAAAATATTTGAAATAAAAATAAATTTCAATAAAATCTTGATTACTCAACAAAAAAAATAGAAAAGAAAGAAAAATATGTTTAAATTCCCCAATGGAATTCCATGTTGTACACTGCAAAAGGTTTATTTACTGCTGAGTTTAAAGAACCATGCATGGATGATCACACCATTTAATGAAGACATTGAATGGAACTGAACCCCAAGGAGTCTTCTTATCTTTCTGCTTTCTAGAAACCAGGGGGGAAAAGAGTAGTTGAGACGATTCACTCCTCCAGTAAACAGGCCTCTAGAAAAGTCAAAGGAACATGAAACATTCAAATGCCACAAAGGGCCTTTTAGGGCCAACTTTTGGCTACATGGATCCTCCATACTCTAGAGGCTGAAATCACTGACAGCAGAATCAAGTTGCTCCAAGGCATAAATTTGGACAGCATCGATTTAGGTCCAGCAGGACACTTCCCAAATTGCTTCCAGAGAGACTAGTTCCTCCCCACCACCAGGGGAGCTGAGAGAACCACACAGCTACTCACTCCCATCATGCCTTTCAGGCCCATCCATGGCTTAAGCCCCTTCCTGCCCCCCACCGTCCTTTCCCACAATCTCACACTCACACTCCTCAACCTCCCTCTGATCCCCACCCTCCTATACCTTTCACTGACCCCTCAGAACTACCCCTCCCCACCTCTCTTCTTGTCTTGGCTGAAAGCTGGAACTTTTCATGGAAACACACTGTAGCTTTTCCTTCTCCAAAGCTGATTCCAAAATCAGACTCCCTCCATTCCTGGGAAAAACTTCCCTCTACCTCTCCTAGGCATTCTGTCTCATTCCTGAAGACCTTGGCCCCTGGTTCAGTCCTCTCTGAGTCACCAAGCCCAGCGGTCACTCCGAAGGACCTTAGAATCCACCAAGCGCACTGCCTAGTTAGCTCCTTGACCTCTTTCTGGAACCTCCTTCTCTGTGTTACTGCTTCCTCCCCTTTAAAGACCCATCCCAGGCTTTTCCATCACTACTCAGAACTGCCCTACCTCTGGCAGTACCTCCAAACACCTTGCTCCACTTCTTTTTATCCTCTACAAACTCCTCCCCCTTCAGATCTCTCTTGCAGCTTCTCCCACAACATCAACTCTTTCATCTCATCTAATGTTCCTATCTTCCGACTTCTCTATTTTCTTCTCCTCTGACAGTCCTCTTCTGTCTTCACCTCCCTTCTCCTCCATCCTCCATCCTCCATCAACTGCCCCCTGGCCAATGATCTCAGCCCCTTGCACTCTTATACACACCCACCCAACCCAACCCCAACCCCAGCTCCTCTACCAACCTATCACCCTCTCTGTTCCTCTCTCCAGGATGCTCAACACCAAGGATGAAACCACATAACCACTGAAGCCTACACGGTATAACAGATTCAGGGTCTCCATTTTTGGAGACCCTCAGAGCCGCCCAGCAAACCTGTTGAGCTCTCCTCCCATTCCTCTGAGAGGCAGTTTCAAACCTCCTCCCCGGTACCCAAGCCTTGGAGCCCACCATCTCCTCTTTCTTCCACTCCACTCTCAGAAAATGACCTCACCTCCAACTATACAGGGAATGAAACAAGAATGCCTTCAACTTCCTGTCCACCCCCAAACTCACCGCCACCTCTATCCATCAACACCTTCCCTCCCATTCAGTGGAGAAAGGTCCTTCCTCTCCCCTCCTACTTCAGGCCAACATGCACCCCTGCTCAGAACTCCATCCACACCGACTTCCCATTAACTCTCTTACGGCCTCACACTTTCCTCTCTACCAGCTTCCTTCCATCATCATTTTAATGTGCCATCTTAAAAAAAAATCCCCCCTCAAACCTAAAACCTGCTCTAGCTATTACTCTTCTCTTCTTCACAGCCAAGCTTCTTAAGACATCTCTCCCATCTTCTCTCCCAGTCCACCGCACCTGGCTTCCTTCCCCAGCCCCAGTGACACTCCCATGGCTGCAGTCACCAGCACAGTCCTAGAGGCCAGCTCCATGAACACACTGAGACCACACTTCACCTGGCTCCTCTGCAACAGCCTCTCTCCGCGGTCCCTTGCTGCACACACTCCTGGGTTTCTGTGGAGCCACCTAGCTAATCTTTGTCCCCCACCTGCCTTTTACATTACTGCTTTTCAAACTGTAGGTCTTGAACCTAAGTCAGGAGACCAACTTGGAGTTTCTCAACCTTGGCATCATTGGACACTTTGGGCTGGATAATTCTTTGTCAACCTAAGGGTGTGGAATAGTTTGTCATTATGGCTTTAACTGCATCCTCCGATGACTGATACGGTTGACACATCTTGATTTCTATTCTTGTGTTTTATCATTTCACCATTTTCTATTAGATTGGTTACCTTTGTCTTATTGATTTTTGTAGCTCTTTAACATACTCGGAAACCAAATGTGATGTGTTCTGTTCTGATGTGTCAAAAATATCTTCTCCCAGTCTGTGGGTCCTTCTCCCCTCCTGGTGGTCCTCTCCACTCCCACTGCCTCTGATACCTTCTCCTTGGGGACCACTGCCTGCTCCACACCTGCAGGACAGATCTCTCTTATGACCTCCAGATCCATGGAACCAATTGCCTCCTGGCCTCCCTTCTTCCTGCAAGCAACTCTAATTCGACACATCTCAAACTAAACTCAACCCCGCAACTCTCCCCGAACTGTGCACCTCCGGCATACCCTGAGGTGGGGCATAGAGTGGGGAGACATCACCGTTCATCCTCAGGTCCAGTGGTTCTGTTTCCTCTCATTTCCATGTTTTCCATTTCCTAGTCCTATCTAATCAACTTCCTGAATAAAAGGATTTTTTTCACTCCCACCCCCTCCCCAGAGTTAAAATTATTTATTGTGAACACTCTCACTTTGCACTTGGATAGTGCACCATGGTTTCCCTGCCCCGTATCCATCAACGCCAATCCATTCTGCGACAGCCAGCGAGACCTAGCGATCCCACAAGTGAGTAGTTACCCAAGAGAAACAAACATGTATGCCCACAAAGTACACTTGCATAAGAAATGTTCATAGCAGCTTTATTCATCAAAGCCGAAAACTAGAAACAACCCAAATGTCCATCAACCGAGGAACAGATAAACAAACTGCGATAAATCCGTACAACGGAAAACCACCCAGCAGTGGAAAGGAGCTACTACTGACAAACGCAACAATGTGGGTGGGCTTCGATTATTATGTTGATGGAAAGGAGCTAGACACAGAATGCCTACTGTGTGACACCAATTTCATGAAATCCAATAAATATATAACTGGTGATGAAAGTCAGAAAGTGGCTGTAGGGAGGGAAAGAGTGACTAGAAAGGGGCATGGGGGAGCTTTCCAGGCTGATGGAGATGTCCCATTTCTGGTTTGGGGTGGTGACAACATGAATGCATACAACTGTCAAACTCGCTTCCCTGCTTATTTTTTCTGACAGCACTGCGACCTCATGACAAAGGCCTTTGGTATGTCGTACCCACTTCCCTCTTCAATGCCCACTCTCACCCCTTCCTCCCTCACCTTCCCTCACAGACTATGCTGCTCTCAGTCTGAAATTCTTATATTTCCCCGAAGAGATGATGTGCTCCTTCACCTCTGGCCCCTCTGCTTGGACAGGCCCACAGCCCTTAACATGGCCAACTCCTACTGTCTTTCAAGACAAGGTAGATGTCACCTCCTCCAGGAAGTCTTCCCAATCCCCCAAAGCTAGATTAGGTGTCCCCCTTAGGCTCTTGCAACTCCCTGTGCTTGTTGATAACATAACCCCCTTAACTCTGAAATGTACTTGTCCATCTGCCTACACCCCCAGAATGTACACACCCCAAGGCCAGGCTCTGCCAGTGATTCACTGCTGAAGGTGGTAAATGTATTCAATTAATGCTCTTTCAATGGGCGAATGAAACATTCAAAAAACGCTTTCTCCTCAACCTAACACAGAGAGATGGATACTCACAAAATTAATATTTAAGGAAATAACTTCAAAGAAAAAAGGTAAATATTTTATATTTAATACTTCAGTAACCCTATATACACAGGCAACTGTATTGTATGGAGAGCCAGTGCAAACAAAAAGGAAAAGTAAGACAAACAGACTCTAAAAGGAAAATGGAAGTCATCTTGGGTAAATAAATAAATCCTGAGACAAGCATACTGAGCAAAAAGAAGACTCTTTGATGGATATAAAAGTGGTCACTTTTTCAGTTGATTTAAGTAGAGCTGAGAGTTAGTCCAACAAACCTCTCTGAACTGTGTAAATTCCAGTAGAAGCAGCTAGGAGCCAAACAGTGACCTGGAAATGTACCAAGAGCGCAAAAGCATCAAGTCTAGACACCTCAAACTCCCCGGAGAGGGCTCTGGCTGCTTGCCTGTTGCCAAGATCCCCGATGACCCCAATTTCTTGCGTCCCATGATCATTTTTAGATGGATTGCAAGGAAGTAACTTTAAGAGAAGCAGTCTCAGCCACCTGCCATCTTTCACATCTCAGAGGGACACCGTCTTTCCTTTGTAAGGAAGAGAAAATGGACTAGTGTTAAATTGCAAGTGAAATAAATTCCTTAAATATCAGGAAGCAGAGAATATAAGATCTTCCTTTAGCACTTCTTGCTGCCAAATGAATCTTCAAAGCAAAAAAGTGCTGGCTGTGTTTCTTCAAGTGCTGTCTGATTTGCCAGAATACTTTTAGACATTTCAGAACTATTATTGGCTGCTGGTTACCACCAAGGCTTCCGTTTCTTCCTTCTCCTCCCAGTCAAGAATTCAAAGTATGGCTCAATATGAAAATTCCTCTAATAAATTTTTTAAACCCTCTTAGATGCCTCATTTACCCCCTGCTCCATTATCAGTATCTGAGCCTGGCATCTGAAACATTCAAAATGACAAACCCATTTAAAGCACAGGCATGTTTGTAGGAGTAAAAGTGAAAAGCAAAAATTGGGATAAATGAACTAAAAAATGACAGCTGCTGTCATTCAAAGCAAACACAGAACGACTAGCTAACACAGTTTTGTTTTGTTTTGAATCTCTTTTCCCGTGGCAACATACATATCACAAAATTTGCCATCTAACCACTTTTAGGTGTATAATTCAGTGGCACTAGTTATATTTACAATTCTTACACGACTATCACTGCTATCTAATGCCAAACCTTTCCATCACCCCAGATAGAAAGTTTGCAACTCTTCAGCAATAACTCCCCATTCTTCTCTCTTCTCAGCCCTTGGTATCCTCCTCTAATCTACTTTCTTGCTCTATGAATTTGCCTATTCTATATATTTTACATAAGTAGAATCATAAAATACTTGTCCTTTTGTGACTGGCTTTTTTGACTTAGTAGCATAATATTTTCAAGATACCTCCATGTTGCAGCTGTATCAAAACTTCATTGCTTTTAACAGCTGAATAATATTCCACAGTGTCTAAATGCCAAATTTTGTTTATCCACACATCTGTTGTTGGACACTTGGGTCGTTTCCACTTTGTGGCTCTTGTGAATAATGCCACAATTAACACTGGCATACAAGTATCTATTCGAGTCCCCGTTTTCAATTCTTTTGGAAATATACCTACGATGGAATTGCTGGGTCATATAACACACAGGGTTTTTTTTTTTTAATCAAGTACATTCAATAATTTTAAACAAAAAACTTAAATTTTTTTCTGATAAATAAAAAGCATTATATGTGCCTTGTGGGAAATCTGAAAAAAAAATTACACCGCCCAAAGAAAATCACTGTTAATATTTTGGAATATCCCCTTTAAAATCTTACCATTTAATTACATACATTCAGAGACAGACACATATGGATACTTCATATGAAACCAGCTTTTTTTCAACCAGCATTATATCAAGAGCATTAACTCAGCTTTCATATAATGTTCTTCAGAAACATCATTTAATATTGGAATAATATTTAATCAGGCAGGGGGATGGACACGCTTGAAGCTCTGACTCAGGTGGGGCAGATGCAATATATATAACTTAAACAATTTGTACCCCTGTAATATGCTAAAATAAAAATATGTATTTAATCAGGCAGATACAGCATAATATTATTAATCACTCACCTGTTTGGACTGTTGCATATTTTTCAAAGCCATAAGTAACACAGCAACAAACATCTGCACACTTTATTTCTTATGTGTTTTTCTGATTACTATATCTTAGGATATCTTACTACAAGTAGAATCACTGGGTCAAACAACATGAACATTCTCAAGGCTGTTGATAAAGACTATAGATTTGTCTTCCATAAAAATCACACCAATCTGTATTCCTACCAGCAAACTCAAGCACCTTTTTTTTCCCTTTTTTTTTTTTTAGAGACAGCGTCTTGCTCTGTCACCCAGGCTAGAGCGCAGTGGTGTAATCCCAAGTAGCTGGGACTACAGGTGTGCGCCACCACACCCAGCTAATTTTTCTTATTTTTTGTAGAGACAGGATTTCACTATGTTGTCCAGGCTGGTCTTGAACTCCTGGACTCAAGCAATCCTCCTTGGCCTCCCAAAGTGCTGGGATTATAGGCATGAGCCACCAAGCCCTAACCAGCTTTTTTAAATGTGAAAATAAATTAATTATATAAAGTAAAGTAATATAAAAGAACTCTTCCAAACTAGTAAACTGCATGGTAGCAATTTTCTTTTCTATTAGATGATATGAGGTTTTGGACACGTAGGAAAATGTCAAGTATTCAAATGGCTATCCATATTTTAAACTAACAGACCTGCTAAAGCATTAATATGTTTACCCAGAGCCATGTGAAGAGAAAGATTTATATAAAACCACCACCTTCCTGGTGGCTGCCTCCACCCCCAAATTTCCCCATTGTGGTTCTCACTCAAGCCTGAATAGACTAAGGCACAACTCCAACGCCCAGAACATATTTACTTAGGATAGATACGGTACTTGGGTTTTAGTAGGAAGGGCAGGTCTATGCACTACAACTTTACTAACAAACACATTTAAAAAACCAAATGGCGATTAAAAAAAAAATTCCACCTGTGGCACTGACTTGTCCCCTTGGAGACATCCTCATCCCAGCACATGAGGCAGCCAATTTGGTTGCTTCACACGGAAAGAGGGGACAAGCCACACCAACAAAAGGGTGCCAGGCTCACTTTGGGAGGAAAGAATCAGCTAAAATTCCCTCCCTCATCAGCCAAGGTGCCAAATCCCCACAACCAGGACTTCTGGTCCAAAGTTACAGTCCCCAGTCTCAGCACCAGTGGCCACAGAGGCCCCCAGCATCACCGCAGACATGCTAAGGGGACACCATTTGGACCAGAAGTTTCAAAACAGAAGTCAGTGGGTAACACAGGATCCAGCTCTCAAATCCACTTGGTTTGATCAGAATAGGGTTTTTGATTTTGTTTTTTATATTTTTGACATTTGGCTTTAAAAAACATTCTTTTAATCAGTTGCCAATCTTGAAAAATTAAGATAGCTTCTCATAAAAACCCATATCTCGGCCAGGCGCAGTGGCTCATGCCTATAATCCTAGCACTCTGGGAGGCCGAGGCAGGAGGATGGCTCGAGCTCAGGAGTCCAAAACCAGTCTGAGCAAGAGCTAGACCCCGTGTCTACTAAAAATAGAAAGAAATTAATTGGCCAATTAAAAATACATAGAAAAAATGAGCCAGGCATGGTGGCACATGTCTGTAGTCCCAGCTACTCAGGAGGCTGAGGCAGGAGGATCGCTTGAACCCAGGAGTTTGAGGTTGCTGTGAGCTAGGCTGACGCCACGGCACTCTAGCCCGGGCAACACAGTGAGACTCCATCTCAAAAAAATAAAAATAAAAATAAAACCCACATCTCTGGTTGCTCTTGAAATAGCTGAGGATCTCAACATTGGGCCCATTCACCACAAGGCCAGAGCTGAGAAGCAGCTGACCCCGTCACATGCCACATGCTCTCGGTCTCCACCACGCCATGTTCTCCGGACGCTCCGGACCTGAGCCGGAAGTCAGCAGCCCATGACTAGTGGGCTGGTACTGTTCTCCCGATACCCTTGCTTCTGGGACTTGGCCTGAGCCCTCCAGAGCGTGTGAGCTTGTGACCCTGGTGTGAAATGAACAATGTGGGATGCACACAAATAGGGCTCTTGGTCAAGCATCTGCAGATCCTGTTATGACTAAGAAAACCCAAATTACTTACAGCATAACTGATTTCAGAGTACCTTTTGCCATTGGGTGTTGCCTGAAACAACAGACACTAGCAAGTACTACTAAGTGGAGAGACAGAGCTCAAAATCTTTACTTTCTCAATAACAACAAAAAGATGAAAAACCACTCAATTAAGATTTTTTTTTTTTTTTTTTTTGAGACAGAGTCTCACTCTGTTGCCCGGGCTAGAGTGAGTGCCGTGGCGTCAGCCTAGCTCACAGCAACCTCAAACTCCTGGGCTCAAGCAATCCTTCTGCCTCAGCCTCCCAAGTGGCTGG
>CAUYRT010043200.1:0-10497 GCA_963574885.1 Lepilemur ruficaudatus | reverse complement strand
CACCCCCCCACCCCCCCCCCCCCCCACCCCCCCCGCCTTCCCCCCCCACCCCCCACCCCCACCCCCTTCCTCAGCACTCTCTTCCTGGAGTGCCCCGGGGGCAGAGTGAGCACAGGAGGAGGAAGGGCAGCGCCCTGCCCTGGCTCCCTGCCTCCCTGCTCCGCGCCTGCCTAGCCTGGGATGGAAGTACAAAGGAAGTACTTAGCTCTCAAGCGATAGAATCATAAAGTTAAAGGCCACCTCAGAGCCTCCCTTGCCCAGCCTTTCCTGCTCAGCTGTAGAGGTCACTGGAGTCCAGAGCAGCCTGGCGGGGAGCCCCAGGTCCCTCAGCCAGTCAGAGGCACACCCAGCACTGAGAAGCAGGTCTCCTGCTCGCTCATCAGCGGTGATTCCCAGGCCTTCTTCAGCTATTTCCTTCCTCCCTCTCCTGACGCCACTCTGTGCTCCTGTCTCCCACCAAGCCTTCCCAGGATTCTGCAGGGAACCATTCCAAACAGCAGCACTCTCCCAGGGCCCATGCCAGCTGGTTCCTAAGGTGGCCCCCTCTCATCTGTATGTCCTCCCTGGCCTGCGGCCCAAGTGATCTCCTGGCCCTCTGCAACCCCCAGATTTATGACAGGCCCTGGGAATCACCTCTGGATTCAAATCCAGTCTTTTAACAGAGATTGTGCCATATCCCACTGCCAGATCAGGGCCCACCCTCAGTCTATCCCACCTGGGGAATCCCCAGCATCATTTCTTACAAGAAGAGAAACTGAGGCTCAGTGAGAGGAATGGACTGGCCCAGGCTGACCCAGATGGCAGGTGGCAACTCCAGAGCCTCCAGGCCTTCCCCTTCCACATGCCTGCCCAAGATAAAGGCATTTCCCAGAAGCCGGCAGCTGGGCCAACTGCGTGGCTGACCTCTGGCAAGTGGGGTCTCAAGCTCAAGTGTGCACAACTTCTAGGAGGCATCTTCAAAGGATGGCGGGTTAGGCTGCTCTTCATTTATTTCTCCTTTCTGCATCCTGGAATATACAGGCATGATGGCTGGAGCCCAAACAACCACTTGGGACTATGAGGTGGCAAAGCCACAGCTAGAGGGAGGCTGGGTCTCTGACTACTACCAGAGTCTTTTGCCATCTATTTAAGCCACTGGATTTTCTGACCTGTATGGCAGATCCAGCTTGTAACTAACACAATGGTGAATATTTATTAGTTTTTCCGCCCAGCACTTTCCCTTTTCTCCTTCCTTGGGGAAACTCCTCTTCTTTGCCTTCCCTGCGTCTGCTCCATATAGATGCATTGGGAACTGCAATCCTCGTGTCTCGGCCTCTGTGTCAAGGCCAGGAACTGCTGGAAGCCTCAAGGGAGAGAACGGTGAGTGACTAAAGTCAAAGCACAGAGAGAAAAAGAGACAAGAGAAGATGAGGAAGAGCCTAAAGGTGTTTGAGTCTCTGGTTCCAGTTGCTCAGAGGCCCTACTAAACCCTGCCACCCTGGGCTGGTTATAAGAAGTAGTGAATGTCCTTCTGAGAGTCCTGGCCAGCGTGGGACAGCATGTAAGGAGCAGACCAGCTCTGGGTGACAAGAGGGAACACAGAGGATGTAGGGAGATCAGTTGAAGGAATTCCTGGCAAGGGAGGTGAGACTCAGGCCAGGCTTTGAAGGAAGGGAGGGCTCTGACCAGGAGTTGAGGAAATAAGAGAGGGAAGGAAAATAAGCATGGGGTGGTTTCTGAAAGTCTGTGTGGAAAAGGTGGGAAAGGAAGCAGATGCAATAAGGAAGGCCCCACATGCCAAGCTCAGGAGTTGGGACTTTAGTTCCTTTGGTCAGCAGGTCTCAGACTTTAGTCTTCCAGGAGTTCACTAAAAAATATAAATTCAGAGCCCCACAGTGAGAGGTTGTGATTCATTAGGTGTGAGAGAGGCCCAAGATTGTACCAGAACTATACCTTATAAAGGCCAATGGTAGATGGGGAGGAGCCACCCAGCAGGAAAGTGACCCAGGGGGATTGGGAAAACTAGACAGGAAGTAGATTGGGGGGGGTGGAGAACTGAAGGCAAGGGGACCATTGAGGTATTAGAAGGTGGTGGAAATTGAAATGGTAAAGGAGAGGGGGAAATCAAGAGGTAACTTTGAAATTTATGAAAACTTTGGACATTGGGGTTGGGGGCAGTTGATGGCGACTCTGTGAGTGACCAGGAGATCGACAGCACTGACGGTATTTTCAGGAAGGTGGTGACCACTTTACTTAGACACTGTGCAATTAAGTTCCTTTCGAAGAAGCAAACAGGAACTTCTGCACGCAGTTGCAAACTGAAAGCTGGAGCTCGAAAGTGCGTTGCTATGGCTTTGGGGCTTGTCGGCTTCCAGGGGAGCGCTGAGGAGTGAAAGTGGGTGAGACCTCTGAAGGCAACAGAGCAGGGAGGAGGAAGCTAAAGATTGAACTCCTACCACTGTGAGTTCCAAAGATGGGTTTGTGCATGGAATCACAATCCTAGAACCAGACGGGACTCTTTACGGATGGAGAAACTGAGGCACAAAGAGCACAAATATCCGGCTGCATGTTGCCAGTTGGTTAGGGCAGAACCTGATTCTCAGTCTGCAGCTTTTTACTCTAGCTTTTTTGTATTGCTTCATGTGCATACAGGGGACAGCATCTGCCCAGGGCACCGATGGTTAGCAGAATTGTGCCAATACTTCCAGAGTGTCCTAAAAGGCTAAATAAAACATTTTCCTTACGTAAGAACTACGTTTGGGCACCAGGTGAGAGGAATCTGATGCGTCTCTCAGCCTGGCAGGGACATCAAGGCCTTTTCTGAAAGGGCATCCAGCCTCTGCAGAAATGCCCAGCACAGCCAGGGCTTGCTCAGACTGAGGGAAGTGAGCGGAGCGAGCCTCACTGGCCCCAACCACAGGCTGAACCTCTCACTTGGCCTGGAATGTGGCCAGTGCCTGGGAGTGCGCCCCGAGGCCATGGCAGGCCTTCTCCCCTTCAGCAGGCAGTTTTGCTTAGGGCCTCCCTCTCCAGCCTCACCTTCCCAGAAGGCTTTGGGATTCTGAAGGCCCCTAAAGCTACCTGTCAACTTCTTTTTGTATTTTCCCTCTTTGCCCATTTTAGGGCAGCAGCATGGCTTAATGATCCAGCATAGAAATTAATTAGTTGTGCTTTATACTTAATTTGTTATCTGGTACATTTAAGTTTTATGTACATTTTTTGAACGTGTATCTTATTTCACAACTAAAATGGTTAAAATTTTTGAAAGAAAAAAAAAAAGAGAGAAAGCAAGTAAATTCCAGGACAATCATCAAGTTTGTAAAATGTTTCTTTGTCGAACAAGAGCTTTCACCCCTGCAGACTGCTCACCTGCTGCCTGTCATCATACCTTTACAAAAGGCATGTAGTGGCTGCTCAACTGATACCCACTGTGAAATGAATTAATGAACAAAAGAGTAGATAAAATGAATAACCTGGGCAGAGTAAGAAGCGTCCTGGTGAGGAAAAGAAACAACACTGAAAAATCAATGGAAAATGTCAAATTAGCAAAGACACGCCCCAATTGTTTCCAGCCCATTGCGTCAAGCAGGACACACCTGTAGAGAGGCCACCATCAAGCAAGGGGTTCTTTGTCCAAGGTCTCCCCACCCCACCCCTACTCATACCTGTTGGGGAGGCAGCAGCCCAAACAGGAGGGAACTGCCCTTTTTAAAAGGTCATGGGAAACCAAGGTATGCAGCCAGGCGAGCCCAGAGCAGCCAGTCCCTGGCTGTCCTCCCACCCCAGTTCTCACCACAGCTTGAGGTGGTGTCCCTTTCCTCATCCGTAGAAAGCCACTGAGCGGGAGGAAAGGCAGCGGCTGCAAATGAAACCAGACCCTTCTTGGGAGGTTCACAGCCTCAGTTCCCTGCCCAGGCAGGGCAAGCCACGTGTTGTTATGGTTGAGTCAACCAGCTGGGAATCAGCAGGGGGTTTGTAAGAAAACCGCATTAATTAGGAGAAAGCAAACATGACTGTCACTCCAGTCTGCCAGCCCCCTCCTCTGATATCCCTTACAGCAACCCCAGCTCTTGGTCTCGACCAGATCAGCTCTCTCCACCTTCCTGCCCTTTCTTTCCATTGCCTCTGCTCCTTCACAGCTCACATCTGCACGCTCTTGGCTCTGACCCCTCTTCCTGGGCGAGGTGGGAGAAGGGCTGGGAGAGCACATCTTTCCACAGTTGGGAACAGAACCTCCCTAGCCCTGAAGCCATGGACAGGCCTTTGCTCTGGACCCAGCCTGCTGTCCCGTTGGCCAGCAGCACGTCACTAGACCAGATCATCTCTGCTGCAAGTTTAAGTTTTCCTTGGCAAAATGAACATTTCTAGGTTCATCTCCTGTGGGTGTTTCCCTGAATATCTTCATTGAGAAGTTTTATTTGGGACTTAAATTATCTTCAGAATTAAGAGATGAAGGTCAGGACAAGGTGTGGAGGAAAGAAGGAAGGTCTCTTTGGGAAATGAGGTGGAATCTAGGGGACTGGGCTATTCAGAAAAGGAGGTGGTAAAAGATTTTGTGAGAATAAGGAGAAATTCTTCAGCCTCCTTACTGGCATACATGCGCATACAGTGCCATTGCAGCTTTTAGAGTCCCAGGATTGCCCTATAATCCCAGCACTTTGGGAGGAGACCAAGGCAGGAGGAGAGCTTGAGACCAGGCATTCAAGACTAGCCTGGGCAACATAGTGAGACCTCGTCTCTACAAAAGAAAAAAAAAAAATTTTAATTAGCCACATGTGGTGGGGCACACCTGTAATCCCAGCTACTTGGGAGGCTGAGGCAGGAGGATCACTTGAGCCCAGGAGTTTGAGGTTGCAGTGAGCTATGATTGCACCACTGCACTCCAGCCTGGGTAACAGAGCGAGACCCTGTCTCTCTCTTTAAAAAAAAAAAAAAAAGTTCCAGGATTTTCCAGGATTGCTACTGCAGCTGGAAATAGTTCTTCCCATGCATGAAAGTGACTCTGCCAACAGCCCTAGAGAGTTAGGCTCAGTAAAAGACCCTTCTTTTGGGTGGCAGCTACCATTTTGCAGCCCCCAGACAAGGGCCTTCACTTCCTTTTATTCCATAGCACAGTTGTACTTAAAGAATCTACAGCATACCCAACTGGGGAGACGGGTATAAAAGACTCACTGATGAAATAGAAAATACAATTTTTGGAGTAGAAAGATAGATCTTAGAAAATACATTTGAATTGAAAGCAAGCTAAAAGCCTAGCAATTGGGGAATGGTTAAGTTATGGCATTTGCAGGCAATTAAATAGTATATAGCCATTAACAATGGTGCCAATGGACAGAAAAAGAGACCAATGGAACCAAATAGAGATTCTGGAAAACAGACCAGATAAAATGCAATGGAAGAAGTATGATATTTTAAATAAATGGTGCTGGGTCAGTTAGATATTGCTATAGGGGAAAAAAATGAAACTTAATCCCAATCACAGATCATATAATAAAACAATTCCAGAAAGAGGAAAAAAATAGGAAACAAAAAGTATCAACCATAAAGAAAAAACTGATGAATTTGACTATATGAAAAATTTTAAACTGCTCATCAAGAAAAACATATTTCAGGAGAACAAAAAGGCAACTCACAGAGAAGGAGATGCCACTTGAAGTACAAATATCCAACAATGGACAAGTATCCAGATTATATAAAGAACTACAAATCAATAAGAAAAAGACAGGCAACCCAATATAACATGGGCCAAAGTCTTGACAATTTTACAAAAGAGGATATCTAAATGGCCTGTAAATATATGAAAAGTTATTCATCTTCAATAGGCATCAGAGAAATGTAAAATAAATACACAATGAGATCCTACTATATACCAACCAGAACGACAGTATGAAAAGCACAAAAAATATCAAATATTGATAAGGATGTAGAGTAACTGGAACTCTCACACATAATTGATACCAGGGTAAACTGGTACAATCACTATGGAAAACTTTGGCAGTATCTACTAAAGCTGAGCATATGCATACCCTATGACCTAATGGCTCTACTACTCAGATATATGCCCAAAAGAAGTCTGTTCTTGTATTCATCAAGAGTCACAGAGATAAATGTTCATCACAGCACTATTTGTAATGGTCCCAAAGAGAAAGAATCCAAATTCTACCAAGAGAAGAAACTATTTTTAAAATTGTGGTATATTCATGGAATATCATATCAAGTTCAAAGGCAGGAAAATGTAATTTATGGTGCTAAAAGTCAGGATGATGATTATCTTTGGGGGATAGCATCTGGAAAGAGTCACAAAGGTGTTCTAGAGCAGCAGTTATGTTCTACTTCTTGTTATGGTAGTGTGTTTCCTTTTGAAAATTCATCAAGGTGTACATTGATGATTCGTGTACTTTTTTAATATAAGTAATACTTTGATTTGAGGTTGCAGTGAGCTATGATTTTGAGGTATTTTGTTTTTGTTTTTGTTTTTTTTTAAGGCCAGTCTCTTGAGCAAAATTTGGTCTCACAAAATTGGTTTTTCGTGTACAGACTAATAATAAATGGATTCAGAAAAATAAGATATTACAAAACAAAGAATATGCACAGTATTATTTCATTTTGCTGAATGTAAATAATGCTTATCTCTGGATTATGGATGATTGTTTTTTTTATTTCATCTATTGTTTCGCTTTTCTACAATAATGATGTTACCTGTTGTAGAAAATGCAAGTTGCTTTTCAAAATAAAATTTGATTATGATAACTTAGGAGAGGGTTGGCACTCGAATGCTTTAGCTCACTATGTCCAAAACAAGCCCTGTGTGGGGCTCTATTACTGCCTTGGTCTCTACTGGATTCCCAGAAGTTGGAAATAGGTAAAGAAACAGGGAATGTGGTACAAACACAGGATGTAGCTCAAGCTTATCTATACTAAAGAAAAGTGGAAGGTATAGGGAGAGTCAAACCTTTCTGGATCCTGGCCAGGACACATAGATCTATACCCCACTAAGATCCTCTGCTCCACTCCTAATCCATGTGTCAGTCTCTCCCACCCCGACTGACCTTTCTTTCAAGTTTCCCTTTCACTGGATCTGTCTTTGCTGAATGTGGTGTTTGAAGGTACCCTATTGCCCCATTTCTCATGTTCTCCCTGTCTATAGAGATGCCACCCAAACTCCCCATGTTGCAGCTGCTCTGCATCCTCCTAGCCCCCCAGGGTGGCAGTCCCAACTGGATGATGGGCTCCTTCCCTCCTCCTCATTAGAGAACATGCTGTGCCATTTAATGAGCCTGATATCCCGTCTATGAATCAGCGTAGGATAATCAGAAAATCAGGTTTATTATGGAAGGTGGGAAAGAATATCCTCCACCAAGTGGAAGAATTGAGCTGTAAATGATTTCTCTTTCTTACGTAGTTCCTGGGGAACATACTATATGTCCTGCAAATCTAAAAGAGGGAAAACTGGGCAGTTGTATTTTCTTTTTGGTACCATATGATTCCTTATAAGGCAAGTACATCCAACGTGTGAAAAGCCATCTCGTTAATTGCCCTGGTAACTAGCATATGTTTATTGAGTACTTATATTTTATCCCATCTAATCTTTACACAATCCTATAAAATAGGGTTCAACAAGTATATATCACACTCTCATTATGTGTCAGGCACTGCGCAAAGAAATGTAAAACTGCAACTGTGCCAAGTACTAAGATGGAGAGGTATCTGGTGTTGAGAACCATTAACAGGTTGGTCAAGGAAGACTTCACTGTGGAAATTAAGTTTGAGGTGGGCTCTAAGAAATAAGTGGAAGTTAACCAGGTAGCTAAAAAGCAGAGGGAGTAAATATCTTGTGACCTCGGGCTGGAGAGGAATCTAAGTACATGCAAATCAAAGATCAGTGTGGCAGTGGGAGTCCGCGAAGAGGGCGGTATTAATTCTATCCCAGGCCTGCTTGATACCTGATACGCCACAGCCAGAACTCCTAATCATTTCAACCTCTCCCGTACAGGCCCAGTCACAAAAGCTGAAAATCCACAGCTGACTTGCAGAGAAAAGATTTAAAGACATAGATAGGGGTGGGGCGTGTGATTTTACCAAAGAAGCCTTTCAGGGAACAAATGTAACCTTGGAGACTGCAGGGACTGGCAAACAGGAGCTGGAAGACCTCCCTTAGCTCCTTAGAAGGAAACGTAGGCTTGACATAGAGGCCGCTCTACTTAGCCCAAAGCGGACGGGTGACTGAAATGGAAGCAACAAGAGCAACGGAGCGAGAAACACTCCCTAAGCACAGTTCCCGCCCCACCACTGCGGCTGCGCGCGCGCCGTTCCGGAAGCGGAAATGCACCGAGGTCAAGGTTGGTTCTCAAGATGGCGGCCCTCAAGGCCCTGGTGACCGGCTGTAATGGGCTTTTCCGAGGGCTCCTAGCGGGCCCAGCCACAACCAACTGGGCTCGGCTTCCAGCTCGCGGGTTCAGGGAAGGTGAGTCCCAGGTCCCAGACATCTCCCGATATTGAGGAGAAAAGCGGCGGAGATTGCTTCCGCGAGCCCCGGCGGGCCCCTCCCTCCCTTTCTCCTTTGCTCGATTTTGAAACTTCAGAGGTTGGCACCCCCTGGTTGCTTAAAAGCCCTTTCCAGACTTTGGTACTGTTATCTTGATCTCCCGCCCTTTGTGAGCGTCCTCATGAGGCGGGGAAAGACCGAGAGAAAGGCCTAATTATTTAGCAGGAGCAGAAGAGAAACCTGTCCCAGGGTTCAGAAAAGTTTTCGGTAAGGGTTTGCATGTTAATTCTCGTTTCCATGGTCTCCCAACCGCCGTCCGCCGTCTCCTTCATTAAAGAATCCCTGGGCCACAAGGAAGAACATCTGGCCCCACAGCCTCTTTTTCCAATTTCTTTTCTGAAAATGCTGGGATCTGATGGCAGCTTTTTCTGCCCATGCCGCTAGACTTCCTGAGATGGGGAGGCAAGGTGGAAGGGCCATTGAATAGTGAGACAGAGGAAAATGCTGGATGGTAGTTTTACTTCTCATTAATCTTACGTCTGGAAAAGCAGTCTGGTTCTGTCATCAACTGAGAGCTTACTGAAGGCCACGTGCTGTGCCTCAAGCTGTGAAGGAATTCTGGAGAAAGAGAAAATACAACCCTTTTTCTGAAAAGCTTAGATTATAATGAGATGATATGTATACACTCCAATAAATGCAAGTGAGCATTTATGTGACAAATGTACAGGGAGATTCTGTTCCTGGAAACAGCAAACCCAGTTGGAAGTTTTCATAACAGGTATGTATCTTTAACTGGTTTATGAAAGAGTGGAATCTGGTGGAGAGTGAAAAGGTCTTTCAGGACATAGCCTTCCTTTGTGTACTGCTGGAAACAGGAAAGGATGAGTGATGTGCAAAAGAAATGATGTGGTTTTTTAAGGTTCTGGCATGGCATTGGCCAGCCAGCATATCCTCTAAAACTGAGAAGTATCCAGTGGAAGAGTGATCATTGTCACAGGGAGCAGAAAAGTCTAAAAAAGCCCAATGAAGGGCCATTGGATTTGTCTTAGAAGAGGTCTCTCTTTTTAGCTTTCTAACAGCGATTTCAATAGAGTAGCAGACAAGCAATCCAGTTTGGAGACATGAAAGAGGTAGTTGAAGAAACAGAAAAAGCAGATATGTTTGAAGAATTTAACTACGAAGGGAAGATGGAACATTTGTTAGGAAAAAAAAGTCTGGATACTGCCTGGTTAACATTAAGTAGACTAATCCATTAATAAAGACACCAAAGAGATCATAATGCTGATAGAAACGACTTGGAAAAGGTGTTTCATCTATTCCCATGCTACAGAATAGGCATATGTTCATAACATTTTTGAGGATATCTACCAAGTATCAAAGAGTAATACCTTCAATTTGTATATCTTTTTATGAAATTCAAAGTTGAAGTATTTCTTGCTATGCTCCCAGAAAAAAAGGCAAGAATAGTTTTGTTTGGTTTTGGTTTGGTTTTTGTTAACAACAGGAATATTTGAGGTTAGACTTAAATAATATTTTCAGTTGGAAAGTTTGTGAAATGATGGACTGTATAATCAAGTGGGTCTCTGAAGTCCTATTCTCCATAAATGTTTAGGTTGGTAGCTCTTCTGTCTGTTACTCACATCAGACCTAAAAGCTAAGTGTTAGCTTGAATTGATGTAATCTTACATGAAGCCACTACCACATTCCATATTCTTCTTGAGATTCACCTATCTCCAAAGCTTTTAAGTGAAAAAAACTTTCTTTTGCTATTCTATGCATTGTTTGTAAGGCACAAAGTCTTGTACATGTATCTAATTGTGACTGGTCCTAGTTGGTTTTTTTTTTTTTTTTTTAGTCAGAGTCTCAAACGGTTTGCCGGGCGGTAGAGTTCCATGGCGTCACCGGTTCAACCCGCAACCGCACACGCCAGGGCGCAAGCGATCTTCCTGCCTCAGCCTCCCAGCAAGGATAATCCTTTTTAAAAGGCTGCATCCCTTACTTCAAAAAAAACCCTCAAACAATTCAGTTAAGCA
>CAUYRT010043199.1:0-13715 GCA_963574885.1 Lepilemur ruficaudatus | reverse complement strand
GTGAGAGGTGAAAGGTGTGGATCCTGCTTCAGTCTTCTACATGTGGCTATCCAGTTTTCCCAGCACCATTTATTGAATAAGGATTCTTTTCCCCATTGTATGTTTTTGTCTGCTTTGTCGAAGATTAGATGGCTATATGAAAATGGTTTTATATCTGGGTTCTCTGTTCTGTTCCACTGGTCAATGTCCTTGTTCTTGTGCCAGCACCAAGCTGTTTTAATTACTATAGCCTTGTAGTATAATTTGAAGCCTTGTAAATTGATACTTACCATTTTGTTTTTATTGCCTAGGATTGCTTTTGCTATACAGAGTCTTTTCTTGTTCCATATGAAGCGTAAAGTTATTTTTTCTATATCTGTGAAAAATGATGATGGTATTTTAAGAGGAATTGCATTGACTCTGTAGATAGCTTTGGGTAATATAGACATTTTAACAATGTTGGTTCTGCCAACCCACGAGCATGGTATGGTCTTCCACCTGTTTACATCCTCTGCTATTTCCTTTCTCAGTGTTTCATAGCTCTCCCTGTAGAGGTCTTTTACCTCCTTAGTTAAATATATTCCTAGGTACTTTATTTTCCTTGTTGCTATTTTGAAGGGAATTGAGTCTTTGATTTGGTTCTCAGTTTGACTGTTATTGGCATATTTGAATGCCTCTGATTTGTGTGTATTGATTTTGTATCCTGAGACTTTACTAAATTCATTTATCAATTCAAGGAGTCTCTTGGTTGAATCCTTGGGGTTTTCTAGATATAATATCGTGTCATCAGCAAAGAGTGAGAGTTTGATCTCTTCTGCCCCCATCTGGACACCCTTTATTCCACTCTCTTGTCTGATTGCTGTGCAAGGACTTCCAGCACTATGTTGAATAGAAGTGGAGATAGTGGGCAACCTTGCCTGAAAAACAAGAATTTTTAAAATTATCTGAGACATCAGCAGCTGCACAATGTGGGGGAATCATACACCTTACAGAATTAGTGCAGGCGAATCACCGAACATACAAACAAAGCTCAACAGCAATAACGATGATGGAAGTAGAATCAATATATGATATGACCTATGATATCCATTTTTCAATAACAAAAAGGCAGCCTGGGAACAGAGAGGAACTCTGAGTGTACACAGAAAGAAAAGGAATCAGTAGAAACTTCCTTTGACATGCTGAGGTTTTAGACTTAGCAGAAAGAATTCAAAGCTCCTGTTACATATATTCAAACAACAAATCCCATATTTAAGAATTAAAAGAAAGAACAATGGAGAATTAAATAGAGAATTTATTAAAGACACAAGTTATTTTTATTAAAAAAGAAAATAAAAAGGAATTGTAAAGTCAAAAGGTATGATGAATTTTTAGCAGGATGCAAGATAAACGTATCAAAATCAATTATATTTCTATATACTAACCATAAATCATCAAAAATGAAATTAGTACAGTGATTTTATTCACAAAATTCTACAAAAGCATAAAATACCTAAGAACTAATTCAATAAAAAAAAAGTACTGTTATGTGTACTGAAAAGTACAAACTATGGCTAAGAGAAGTTAAAGATCTAGACAAATGGAGGAACATTTCATACATTCATAATTGCATGAAAACTATTAACAATAAATTAAAAGAAAAAATTAACAAAATGTAACATACATATTCATTTTATATCTATACATGTTATAAACAACTCAGTTTGTTTTTCTGTCAATTAAGTGTTTGTGTGGTTTTTATACTGTTCCCTTTTTTTGCTGAATATTGTTTTGAGTAAGTAGAGTTTACTGGGAAATTATATCCTATAGTATTACTACATTTATTTGCCCAGTTGTTTTTTTATTCTACCTAAGTTACTTAATTATTTTCTTTTTAAGTTAATTTTCTACTGCTGAATTTATTCTGTGAACAAATTATAGCATCTGCCAATAATGGTATTTTCATCTGTCTTTATTTTTATCCTATATTTTTATTTACCTACTGGCAATGACAGATAACATTGTCCTTTTTCTACTTTTAATGTTTAATCTTATGATTGTTTTGTAATTAAGTGTATTTTCTATATTTTGTTTATAGCTACTCTAAACCATATAAGGAAATTCCATTTTATTCCAGACTCATAAAATGTTTTCTTTTTTTAAATCAATATATGTTCAATTTTATTGAGTGCGGACAAAGCACTCAATAAAACTAAATATAATCTGCAAATTCCCTTAACATAGACAAGTACATTAATGAATATTCTAATGCTCAATTGTTCTTACACACTGGGTAAAAGCATTATGTGAGAGGTATAATTTTTTTTTTTACTTAAATACACAGGTGAAATTGGATAATAGCTATTGGATTATTTATGTGATTTATTTGTGTGCTTTGTTTTTGTTGTGTGCTTTGTTTATCATCAAGTATTCTTGTCAGGGGATAATGTTAGCTTCATAAAATGACTTCAACTGTTTTCTGTCTTTTTTAATACCTGAAACTGTCTACCACAGATGAGCCTAGTTTCTTTTGGATCAGTTAAAATTTTCACTTCAGGCTCACTATTTATGTCAGCTGGTATATTTAGAGTTCTTCTTCCTTTAGGCTTTATTTTCATCATTTATAATTTTCAACAAAATTTTTCCATCTAACTTTGACTTCAAATTACCTGACATAAAGTTATACATAGTCTTGTCTCATGAAGTTTTACTCTTCATTGCATCTGTTAATACACACCTTTTAAATGCAGTGTAGTTTATTGAGTATTATTTGTTCTTATCAATAATTCTAGTTTACTTTGATATTTTATTATTTTAAAAAATACAGTTTGTAGTTCTTTTGATAATTTCTATCATGTGATTTGTTTTAATTTCTATTTTAAAAATACAGTTTTTATGTTGATTTCTTTTCCTCTACACTTTTTGTTTCATTATATGGTTCTTTTACTTGTTTCCAGATTTGAATGTGCACATTAATTATTTTCAATATTTCCTTTTTTCTATAAATACATTTAAAGCTATAAATCACTGTATAAAAATACCTTAGTTTTATACTACGATTATGAGCATTAGAAAAGGATAGATATTAAAGAGAATATATACTAACCCCTAAAGGCCTAAACACATAGTAAAAAGATTGGAATGACATATGCCAAGCGTCAACACCACAAGTAACTGTAGTAATTAGAAGAATTTTAGAGGATCAACCAAGAGGTGATCTCAGTGAGTGAGGAATCTCATGTGACTATTCTGATGGTAGAGTGCAGTGGAGTTCTAGGGAGCAAATAGGGAGGGTGCTCACCCCACTCTGCAGAGAAACTGTGCTAATAGACAAGAGTAGAAAGAGCCTGGAGAACGGCCTTAGCACTCAAGTGACCAGTCCCTTCCCTTGGAAGCAGCCTTCCTTGCTTGGAGAGATTGCCCTGAACTTCATACCAATGGCTCCCCCTAGTAGCCAGACAAGCAGACTTTGAGCCCTACCAAGGCCTTAAAAAACCTCTCAGGCTCTCACAGTCCTTCCACAATCTGTCTTCTCCTCTCAACTCAGGGGCAGTAGAGGTCAAGCAACCCCCTGGTAGCTACAGGGTACTTCCTAAAGCTTGAGACATTTGTGTGCCAACCCAGGGGACCAGAGCTTACCATGGAAATAAAAGAACACCTCAGCAGCTGATTCTACCATGCAAATGTCAATCAATGACAGGGTGAACAACCCCGTAGATAAGCATAGTGACTTGCAACTAAAGTAAACAGGGATTGACTGAGTTGTTTTCACAAGTACCACCCACAATCTCAATGATTACCCTAGGGGACCTAACTCACTACACACTGTTGCCAAGAGGTGAAGACAGCAGGTCAGAGGTACCCAAGAGTTTCCTCAAACTTGCTAGAACACCATATAGGCAACTCAGGGGCAGGACACCTAACCCTGGCATGATTAGCAATTGATCTCCAGTGACCCCAAAACAGGTCCATAAACAAGGCCTAACACCCCCAGTCTCATTCAATAGGCCACATGAGAAAGAATCAGTGAAAGAACACCAGAACCATGAAAAATCAGGGCAACAGGACACCCCCAAAAGAAAATAATAACTCCTTACCAAAGGCTACCTAATAAAATGACAGAGGAAAAATTTCAAATATGGATTTTAAGGAAGCCCAATGAAATACAAGAGAAAATAGAAATGCAACACACAGAAACCACCTAACAATGCTAACAATAAATGAAAAATTCACTGAAGAAATTGAATTAATAAGGAAAAATCAAACATAACTTCTGGAAATGAAAAATTCATTCAAGAAAATATAAAGCACAGTGGAAAGCCTTAACAATAGGCTAGATCAGGCAGAAGGAGGAATCTCAGAGCTTGAAAAAAACACCTTTGAATTTAGAAATTCAGTCAAAGAGGAAGAACAGAGAATTAAGAGACATGAGAAAAATCTACAAGAAATATGTGATTATGTAAAGAGACCTAAATAGAAATCAATGGCATCCCCAAGAACAAGGAAGAAAAACACAAGAGGTGGAAACCTATTTCAGAGAATAATTGGGGGAAATTTCCCTGGCCTTGTGAGAAAACTAGATATGCAGGTACAAGAAGCTCAAGGAACTCCCAGGAGATTAATCGCAAACACGCAATCGCCTTGACACATAGTCATAAAACTGGCCAAAGCGTACACGAAAGAGGCATTCCTACAAGCTGAGAGGCAAAAGTCTCAGGTAACTTACAAAGGGCAGCCCATCAGACCAGCTGTACATATCTCAACTGAGACCTTCCAAGCCTAAAAGGGATTGGAGCCCCATTCTCAGTCTTCTCAAACAGAATAAAGGGCAACCTAGAATTTTGTATCCTGGAAAACCTTTCTTATATGATGGAGAAATAAAGACTTTCTCAGATAAGCAAACACTGAGGGAGCTTGTCAAGATCAGACCTGCCCTACAGGAAGTCCTGAGAACTGCATTATACATAGATCAGAACAATAGACACCCACCATTGTAAAATCACCGTAAAGCTAAAAGTCAGAGCACAGATACCACAATCGATCAAGACATAAAATAAAATTCTATTCAACAGGATAACAGAAAATCACCGCACTTATCAAATCTTTCAATAAATGTGAAAGGCTGGAACTCCCCACTCAAGAGACATAGGCTGGCTGAATACATTTAAAAAATAGAAGCCAAGTAGCTGCTGCTTCCAGGAAACACAACTAATCCACAAGGACTCATTCAGACTCAAGTTGAAGGGATGGAAAATTGTATTTTATGCAAATGGAAACCAAAAGAAACCTGGTATAGCCATTGTTAGATAAGATAGACTTCAAATCAGCAAAAGTAAAGAAAGTCAAAATGGTCATTATACAATGGTGAGGGAAATAATTAACAGGAAGACCTAACAATCCTAAATATTAATATTTATGCACCTAACAGACGTCCATGCAGATTCAAAAAGCAAGCCCTACTTGATCTAAACAAAATGATAAACCACAGCATTGTAATAGCTAGGGACTTCAACAGCCCACTGACAGGTCAGGACAGATCCTTCAAAAAGAAAATAAGCAAAAAAACAATGGACTTAAAAAGAACTCTAGAATAAGTGGGCCTAACAGACATTTTAAAAACATTCTGCACAAAAACCACTCAATATACATTCTTCTCATCAGCTCATGGGACATTCTCTAAGATTGATCACATCCTAGACCACAAAACATGTCTCAAGAAATTTTAAAAAATAAAAATTATACCATACATCTTCTCAGATCACAGTAGAATAAAATTAGAATTCCATTCCAACAGAAACACTCAAATCTACACAAAGTTATGGAAGCTATACAACATACTGCTGAATAGTTACTGGGTTAAGGAGGAAATTAAGATGGAAATAAAAGAACCTTTAAACTAAATGACAAAGTAGACACAAGTTATGAAAATCAGTCAGATACATGAAGCAGCCCAAAGAGGAAAATTCATACCTTTAAATGCCTATGTCCAAAAGACAAAAGATTACAAATCAACAATCTAATGAATTATTTCAAGGAATTGGTAAAAGAAGAGCAAACCAATCCCAAACCCAGCAGAAGAAAATAAATAACTAAGGTCAGAGCAGAACTAAATGAAATCAATAACCAAAGAACTTTACAGAAGATTAGTGAAACAAAAAGTTAGGCATTTGAAAAGATAAACAAAATCAATAGCCCTTTCACTAGATTAAACAGAAACAGAAAAGAGCCTAATAACCTCAATTAGAAATGAATAAGGCAATAAAACTGATACCACAGAAATACAAAATATCATCTCTGAATACTATAAAAATCTCTATGCACATAAACTTCAAAAGGTTGAGGAAATGGACAAATTCTTGAAACACACAACTTCCCTATGCTTAATAAAGAAGAAATAGAACTCCCGAACAGACAAATATCAAGTAATGACACTGAAGCAGCAATAAAAAAATCTTCCAATAAAATAAAGTCCCAGACCACATGGTGTCACAGCAGAATATTACCAGATCTACAAAGAAGAACTGGTACCTACACTGCAGAAATTATTCCATACCATCAAGAAAGAAGGAATTCTCTCCAACTCATTCTATAAAGCTAAAATCCCCATGATACCAAAGCCAGGAAAGAACACAACAAAAAATGAACACAACAAACCAATATCCCATATGAATATAGGTGCAAAAATTCTAAATAAATTCCTAGCAAACTGAATTGAGCTACACATCAAAAAAATATTCCACCATGACCAAGTGCGGTTCAACCCAGAGATGCAACAATGGTTCAACATATACATATCTATAAATGTGATTCACCAAATAAGTAGAAGTGAAAATACAGACTATGTCATCCTCTCAGTAGACGCAGAAAAGGCGGTCAACACAATTCAGCACCCTTTTATGATAAGAACTCTTAACAAAATAGACACATATAGAGTATAACTCAAAATTACAGAAGCCATGGATGACAAACTCACTGCCAACATCATATTGAATGGGGAAAAATTGAAAGCATTCCTGCTGAGAACTGGAACTATACAACAGTGCCCACTGTCACCACCTCTTTTCAACATAAGGCTGGAACTCATTTCCAGAACAATCAGACAAGAGAAGGAAATCAAGGGTATCCAAATGGGGAAAGAAGAGGTCAAACTATCACTCTTTGCTGATAATATGATCTTATATCTAGAAAATCGCAAAGGTTCTGCCAAGGGACTCCTGGAATTGATAAATAAATTCAGCAAAGACTCAGGTTACAAAATCAATGTGCACATATCAGTAGCATTCTTATATGGCAACAGTCAAAGTTAGAATCAAATCAAATACTCAATACCCTTCACAATAGCAACAAAGAAAATAAAGTATCTAGGAATATATTTATCAAACGAGGTAAAAGACACCTACACGGAGAAGTATGAAACACTGAGGAAGAAAATAGCAGAGGATGTAAACAGGAGGAAAACCATACCATGCTCATGGAACAGCAGAATCAACATTGTTAAAATGTCTATACTATTCAAAGTGATCTACAGATTCATGCAATCCCTATTAAAGTACGAACATCATTTTTCACAGATATAGAAAAAATAATTTTATGTTTCTTATGGAACCAGAGAAGATCCCTATAGCAAAAGCAATCCTAGGCAAAAAGAATAAAATGAGGGGCATCAATTTCCCAGACTTCAAACTATACTACAAGGCTATAGTAATTAAAGTCACATGGTACTGGGACAAGAACAGGGACTCAGACCAATGGAACAGAACTGAGAACACAGATATAAAACCATCCTCATATAGACATCTAACCTTTGACAAAGTAGACAAAAGCATACACTGGGGAAAAGAATCCTTATTCAATAAATGATGCTGGGTAAACTGGATAGCCACATGTGGAAGACTGAAACAGGATCTGCATCTTTCACCTCTCACAAAAATCAACTCACAATGGATAACACACTTAAACCTAAGGCGTGAAACTATAAGAATTCTAGAAGAAAATGTTGTAAATACTCTTCTAGACCTTGGCCCAGGCAAAGAATTTATGAAGAAGATCCCATAGGTAATCACAGCAACAACAAAAATAAATAAATAGGACCTGCTCAAATTAAAAAGCTTCTGCACAGCCAGAGAAACTATCACGAGAGCAAACAGACAACCTACAGAATGGGAGAAAATATTCACATGCTACTTATTCGATAAAGGGCTGATAATTAGAATCGATTTAGAACTCATGAAAATCAGCAAGAAAGAATCAAACAGCCCTATCAAAAAGTGGGCAAAGGACATGAACAGAAACTTTTCAAAAGAAGACAGAACAATGGCCAAAAAACACGTGAAAAAATGCTCAACATCTCTAATCATCAGGGAAATGCAAATCGAAAGCACAATGAGATACCACTTATCCCCAGTGAGAATGGCCTTTATCAAAAAGTCCCAAAACAATAAATGTTGGTGAGGATGTGGAGAGATAGGAACACTCCTACACTGCTGGTGAGACCGCAAACTAGTACAACGTCTGTGGAAAGTAATATGGAGATACCTCAAAGAGATACAAGTGGAACTACCATTTGATCCAGCAATCCCATTACTGGGCATCTACCCAAAAGAACAAAAGACATTCCATAAAAAAGACATCGGCACTCAATGTTTATAGCAGCACAATTCACAATTGCAAAGATGTGGAAACAACCTAAGTGTCCATCAATACCTGAGTGGATTAATAAAATGTGGTATATGTATACCATGGAGTACTATTCAGCCACAGAAAACAATGGTAATATAGCACATCTTGTATTTTCCCGGATAGAGCTGGAACCCATTCTACTAAGTGAAGTATCCCAAGAATGGAAAATGAGCACCACGTGTACTCACCAGCAAATTAGCTTCAATGATCCACACCTAAGTGCATATATAGGAATAACATTTATCAGGTGTCTGGCAGATGGGAGGGTGGAGGAGAGGATGGGTATATACATACATAATGAGTGCGTTGTGCACCATATGGGGGATGCACATGCTTAAAGATCTGACTGCAGGGGGTGGCAGGGGCAACATATGTAACCAAAACATTTGTACACCATTATATGCTGAAATTAAAAAAAAAATCAAACTCCAAAGGTCAAGAGCTACTGAAAAGGAGTTCACAAACCAGAAGCAAATACCATTTACCCTCAAAAATTGCTATGATATAAGATAAATTTGCCTGGATTATAAATAGAAGTATTTAATGATATTTGATTGTGGGATTCAGGTTTGTAGTTCTATAGTACACATAGCATCTAAAATGCTTTGGCTTCATGTAAGTTAATATCAACACACACATACCCTCACAAACAGACACACACAAACTCACACACAACAAGATTAGAATGTAGGGTAAGGGTCAGCAGGCAAGGAGGGTGTGATAAGAAAGAGGAGACATTGAGAACATTAGGAAGGGGCAATGATAGAGGGCAAGAGAAGTCAAAGCAACAGGGAGGAAGGAAGGCTGACTTCGGTGGATAAACCAAAGCACTCCTTCTATGTTAAAGCAGACTAGAAGCTAAGAGACTGTATAATACCACCCTCTTATATTACAGATGTGAGAATAGAGGCTGAAGAAGGTGAAAAGACCTTTCAGAATCACACACGGGCTTTTCCAAGGTGGTCTGAAGGAAGCGGAGGACACAGCAGGTGGAAGTCAGGGACGTAAGAGAAAGTCTAGAAGTCAGGGCTGGGGCAGGCACAGGAGGTGGAATATAAGGCACAGGGCTATAGGAGGCACATTTTTTCTCTGAAATTCAATTTGCATGAGGAAGAGATTTGTCAGTTGGAAGAGAGGAAGTCACTACAAGCTCCTGAGAAAAACGTTTGCTGAAATCAGAGATCAAACAGCAGCTCTGCGAGTCACAAGCTCCATCTCCCAGTGAAATGCTGCTTCTGCCATTTCAATTGTTAGCAGTTCTCTTCCCAGGTGGTGATAGTGAGGACAGTAAGAGTTACTCTGGCAGGGGTCTTGGATAAAAGCATGCTGCACTCACCCAGGTGCGCTTGGACATGAAGGGTCTGAGCCCTGCGGTCTCTAGCCCTTTTCTGCGTTTCTTGGTGTTGGGGCTGGAGCCTGAGGCCCAGGGGCAATCAAATGTGTCAGGCTTTATGTGTTCTTCGAAATCTAGATTCTTGATCTCTGAATTTTTCCCATTTCCATTCTCTCTCATTGCCCCCTGCTTCTCCCTTTCTCTTCACAGTCTTGTTCTTCTACTCTTCACAGCCTTCCAGGGACCAACCTCTTTCCATCTCATCCAGATCTCGTCCTTTGCCAACAGCACCTGGGCACGCAATCAAGCTTCAGGCTGGTTGGATGATTTGCAGATTCATGGCTGGGACAGTGATTCGGGCACTATAATACTCCTGAAGGCCTGGTCCAAGGGCAACATCCGTGATGAGGAGGTGGCTGAGCTGGAGGAGAATTTCCGAGTCTACGTATATAGATTTATTCAAGGTATACAGGAGCATGTCAGTCAATTCCATCTGAAATGTGAGTCCACTCCCCTGAACCAGGAATATTCTCAAGGACTTTCTTCTCTCTGTTTGCAAGCTGCTAATCCCTCTGATCCTTCTCCCTTCCTTTATGCTTTACCCAACTGCATGCACACACTCTTCTAGAGCAGTCTCTCACTGACTCCAAACCTCCACACTGTATTCCCGATTCTGGCTGCCTTTACTCTCCTCTGACAAATTAGGGCTGCCCATTGGTATCCAACTCCTGGTGTGTCTTTTGTGGACCTTGCTCCTCAAAGGCCCTTGCTTCTACCCTGTGCCTGAGTGACCTACAGTGTGGCTTTCTCCTCAGACCTGTCTCTTCAGTCGTCTCCTCCCTGCATCTCCTCTTTCTGTGGTCCTCTGGCTCACGCTGAAATGCTGCTCTCCTCACTGCATCATGCTCTGCCTCCCACCCGCCAACAACTGTTACCATAACCCCATTCATGACATGCATAGCTTTCCTAATGCTCTTGTTTCTGAAAATCTTTGTGTGCTGTAATTGGGGTTTGGTTCATCATTTCACATCCAAGAACGTTATCCTCACCTAAATATAAAAAAATAGGTCCTTTTCTTATGGCTTTTTTCTTATTTATGTTTAATAACTTGTTCTCTGTTTGCCTTCTACCTAGACCCCATTGAGATCCAGGTCATATCAGGCTGTGAGCTACAGCCTGGGGGTTCAATAAGAAGCTACCTCAGAGGAGCTATAGGAGGATTGGATTTCCTGAGCTTCGAGAAGGACATATGTGTGCCTTCCCGAGAGGGAAGCAACAGGGCACAGCATGCCTGCAAACTAATCATGCAAAATCACGCTGTCATCAGTAATCTGAAGAATGTCCTCTTACAAACCTGCCCCCAATATCTCTTGAGTGTCCTTGATGCAGGGAAAGCAGAGCTGCAAAGGCAAGGTTAGTCCTGCTCTCTATTTCAATTCCCACTGCCTCCTCTAAGCTAAAGAGTAGGAAGGTACCTATGCGGGACAGGGACTTAATCAACAAGTTTGTTGGATCCCAAAGCACCGGAAGAGGTCACTCTCCAAGCTTGTGTGTTTCTGAGTCCCTGTGATCTGAATTTAAGTCATGATACAACACTTTCACTGCCCCTTCCTGCCCCAGTGAAGCCCGAGGCCTAGCTGTCCAGTGGCCCCAGTCCCGGGCCTGGCCGTCTGCTGCTGGTGTGCCACGTCTCAGGATTCTACCCAAAGCCCGTGTGGGTGAGGTGGATGCAGGGTGAGCAGGAGCAGCCGGGCACTCAGCACAGTGACGTCCTGCCAAATGCTGACTGGACATGGTATCTCCAAGCGACCCTGGATGTAGTGGCCAAGGAGGCGGCTGGCCTGTCTTGTCGGGTGAAGCACAGCAGTCTAGAGGACCAGGACATCATCCTCCACTGGAGTGAGACAGAGCTCAGTACTGGCTGGACATGGGAGGAGGTGGTCCTCAGACAGAGAGGGAAGCACTGGGGAAGGATGGGGCTTGACAGAGGAAAGAGGGAGAGATGTAGATTGATTCATTTCTGGGACCCCAATCCCAACAGGAATAAAAACAGAGGAGCCAAGTTGTAGGAAAGATAAGAATGAAGGACTCACAGATTATGTGAGTTGGAGCTAGAGGGATCAAAAGATAGATGGATAGCCTCAGGGATGTGAGAGAGGGAGTTGGAGATGACCATACATTGGAAGCAGCTGAATGGAGATGCTGACACACAGGTGGGGAAAGGATGGCCAGGGGATTCAGTGGGTGGGATTGGAAGTGACATCCTTTTGTCCTCTCCCAATTGCCAGGACACCCCATGTCCATTGGCTTGATCATTTTGGCAATAACAGTGCCCTCCTTGATACTTTTGCTGTGCCTTGCCTTATGGTATATGAGGCGCTGGTGAGTTGTTTGTTTTTTTTTAATCTTTCTTTTCTGTCGACCCTCCCATCCTTTTCAGTCATTTTATCTATTTCATTGCCTTATCCTCAGTCTTTCCACCGAACCCTTCCCCGCAACTTCTATCTCCTTTATGTGGAGATATATTTTTTAATCCTGTTAAAATACACATGACAAAATTTTCCATCTTTACCATTTTAAGTGTACAGTTCAGTGGTGTTAAGTACATTCACATTGTTACACAAGCAATCTCTGGAAATCTTTCATCCCTCAAAATGGGAACTCTTTTCCTATGAAATAGCAATTCCCCATTTCTCCCACCCGACACCCCATACCCTGGCTAAGATCATTCTACTTTCTGTATCTGTGAATTTGACTACTCTGGGTACCTCATATAACTGGAATAGAATCATACTGTAATTGTCGTTTTGTGACTGGCTGATTTCACTTAGTATGAGACCCCCAAGGTTCATCCATGTTCTAGCATGTGACAGGGTTTCCTTCTTTTTAAGTCCTGAATAATAGTCCATTGTAGATAAGTGACACATTTAGTTCCTCCATTCATCCATCTATGGACATTTGGCTTGTTCCCACCTTTAGCTATTGTGAATAATGTTGCTATGAACAAGGAAGTACAAATACCTCCTAGATACAGCTCTTTGTCCTTCTGTTTTAACAGGTCATTTCAGGATAACCCATGAGCCCCTGTCCTATCTCCTCTCACATTTGGAATAAGCACCAAGGAGCCTAGTATCCCAAGATGTCAACCCGGGTGTCATTCTCATCATATTTCATCAAGTTATCATATTTTATCAAAATGGACTGTTCATAGATTTTAAGACAAATTATACCTTAAACACCATCAGAAAAATTATTTAAAACTGTCAGTTTATTACAATATTGTACCCATAGTATGATCTATGTCTTATATATTAAAATGTAAGAAAGGATGTCTCACAATAAATGAAAAATTGTAGATACACTTAATGGTGACTTCTCTTTGGTTTTCTATTTTAAAACATCCCTTTTTCTGCTTCTACTTAAACATCATTTGTCAAAGTAGCTAAATATAATTATGCTGGGATAATTGTATCACATAGATGCAAAGGATTTTTTGCATAGTTTCTCTGCCTCTACCTGGATGACTTTCCATCCCTCAAAGCCCAGCTGAGAAGCTTCTTCCTTTAGCAGGCCTTTCCAGTGCTATAATGAAAGTAACCATCCTTTGTCTGGTATCACCAAGAGAACCACTTATTCTGCACCCACAGCATTGCAGTTATTTTTGTTTTTCTTCCTTTTCTACTTGGAAGTTCCTTGAGGGTAGTAATCCCGGTTTGTGGACCCCTACCAAGATCTCTTACCTGCA
>CAUYRT010043198.1:0-11224 GCA_963574885.1 Lepilemur ruficaudatus | reverse complement strand
TTTTATATAGGTTAATTGATATGTAAAATTCTCAGTCCATTCTTGTCTATTTTTCTATGGCCATCGTTGTATTTAATCAGAATTAGCATTAAGCACATTCTGAACTCTATGACCATTTTTAAAGTTACAGAATAATATAATGATGTGAATATTAAACTGGCTACTGTTATGTTACTTGTATATTCTATAAATTGATAAACTGACATAAATTTAGCAAAAATCCCCAGCAAGTGTTAAAACCAAATTTTATAACTTTCTTAAGAATTTCTGAAGTATTTTTATAATGAAATATTAGTATGGAACTATTTTTTCTTAGTGGAATCTAGTACAAAGCTGTAGAAACCTTCCAAGCGTTATTAACTATTGAAATATCTGAACTGAGTGTTCGCAAACACATTTATCAGAGGAATTTTTTGGCATATTCTTCAAACAGTTTCATTTAGGAAAAGTTTAAGATAAACAATGGTAACATAAATATATGATACTTTATTCATGAATTGCTTTATTTCTTTGTTTTAGAATTTTTAAAACTGGAAATTTAGAAAATATTTTTGTTACAACATATTGATGTTTCTTCTGCATTTGGGTAACTTCCTTGGATCATTTTGCAGTGGGTTGAATTTCTTAACTCATCCATCTCACACAAATGAATTGAAGTCTGGTAAATTAGACCAATACTGTATTAATATTTATTCTGATATATTAACATTAAGTCAGATTTGCATGCAAAAGTGATGAGAAAATACAACCCTATATATCAAGTCAATATCCTTGCACGTATTGGACTGTATAGGCTAATTTGTCCAATGATGGTTAGCATTAAGTGTAGTCATAGCACCTGCCTACACAGAGCACCACAGAACAATTTCCAGAAATCAAGTAAAGAATATGATGTTTAAACTCATTCACATGAAATATTTTGAGCAGCTTCTGGTTCCAATTAATTATTGCATAAATGTGCATAATTTTATAGCCTAATTTACCGAAAAGGAATGAAATAGGAAAGCAGCTTAGTTTGTAATAAATCTTTGCAAAGTTAGTAATACTAAGGTCAAATGTAGATAAATCATTTCTGACAAGCAAGCTATGGTATAAGGAGTGCTACATTAATTTCAGCCTCACTTTTCTGTCTTTTCTTTCACATAACATAAAAATATAACACAAATGCCTTTTTCAAAAGAGAGAACAATGAAACAATAAAAATCCAATGCTAACAGAATCTGTCAATTGTAAAACAATAAAATATTCAGAGCAATGAAGTCAGTTGCCTGCCATTGGTAAGGAATAGAAGAGGAAAATCAATACTTATTTCTCTGAGAGTACCAACCCTGGCTTGTAGTATTGATATTTTCAACAGGATGGAAAAGCTTTTCACAAAAAGACTGTCACTTAAAAAAAATTATCTAAAAGGCATTCTATGCATTAGGTTAATTATTATATCATGACAATAGATATTTTAAAGGGATATAAGGTTTCCCATGTTTACTATTAATATGAAATGTCTTGGTTCTAAGCATTACTAAAATTGGCTATGTTGTGTTATAGAGATTGATCAATTTCAAGTATATATATTTACTTCAACAAGCAGATATGCTTAGATAGAATTTTTTTCTCTGTATGGCAAACAAAGAAAGCTTCCTATCCTCAGCTCACAGCCCAAGATGCTTGCTGATCACAGCATTTATTGTTGGCATCTTCAACAAATTTCTGTTTTCTTCTTTGGCCTACCACCCTTGGGGACACACCTACCGATTAGAAAGACACTGCTCTGGGTGACTTTTGACTGCTGTTTAACTTTGATGCAGCTGAGATCTCTTTAACTAATGCTAGCTTGCTGACCTTTGGCTTTAAGTGGAAGGAATTTATTTGAAAATGAAATGCTTCTTGGGACATTTGCTAGTGTTAGAACCTTGATCTAAAAATGAATCATTTGCTCTCCATTGACCTCTGTGTTCTGTGTACTCTGTGACCTAACATTATTTAAATATAGTAGCTATCATTTTCCTCCTAAGACAAAATAGAGTTAAAATGAGAAGAGGCACAATTCTTGTTTCTTTACTGATTTATTTGAAATGCTTCTGCAATTAACATCTATAAAAATGTTCACTTTCATGGAAACATCATGTTATTCTAAAAACTAACTAGAATAAGCTTTTCATAACAAGATAGATGTACATTATCACATGAGTTTCTATTTTTCCTTTTAGTTAAGTGATAAATAGATTCTCAGGATAAAGAAAAGGTTGGTTTAGGCAAGAAAATAAATAGTTATTCAAAAGAATAGATAGAAGTATTTATCAATAGATACATGGGAATGAAAGGAAAGTGACCAGGTGAATAAAATCTGTAGGGTCGTATTTCAGTATGTTAGATAAACATAAGAACTAAACCCTACTAATGAATTACCTATGATTTATAATTTATATTGATATGATTTAGTTGAAACATTGAATACTATGATGCAATAAATAAAAACTTTCATCATAAAACCATCCCTTTTGAGAAGATAAATTATTTATATAACACCACCAAGTTTTAGAGATATAACAAAGCTTACTGTGTCAGTCATTCCTCATTCTTGTCCATTTTTTTTTATTCAATTAGTCACTAAGACGCTACATAAATATATTTAAGCACAAATAAGACCACTGAATCTTTGGCCACTCTGATTGGCTATAAGCCCGAGAAGAGATAATCTTGAGTCTTCAACTAGCTTGAACATGATCATGGCTCAGTGATAACATAAACCAACATCTGATAGGCCTGATTCTTCAGGTGAGCCCTTTTACACTCTCTGGAATGCAGAAGTAAAATATCCCACAGCAAGGACAATGCTAACCTTTTAGGCTGTGATATGTTGCTCCTATATTGTTTGGGACATTTAAAATACCAAAGTATCCTGAGCAGATCTAAATTAATTTTAATATGGCATGCAACAAGCAAAAATAGAATCATTAATTACATATAATTAAAAATATAAATGCAAACTGAGATGAAAATGTGGTGTTTCTGTTATTGAGGAGGCAGGTCTAGATTGCTGTTAGGTAGAGGGGCTAAGGCAAATTCTAATTGTCACAGTACTACACGAACACCTCTCTACCCAAAGCAGTGTAAGTTCCTCCAAATAATATTCTCCAAAATAATGCTTTGGAGTCATGAATGAACTAGAGAAATCCATATTTATGTGTGGTGTGTTTTGAATATTCAGTTTCTTAGAGTAATTGTTTCATTAATGAAAAAACAACTTTTATGTATTATAAAAATGACCTGATTCAGTTAATAGTCCTTGTTTCATATAAGTTCATGCTTATAATAAAATGTAATTTAACACTTTTCTGCGTTTTCATTGTAAATGGAGGGGTTACTCTGTGTATGCAACCAAAAAAATAAAGACTAATTATAAGTAATTAAATAATTCTAAGTAATTAAAATATGTATAAATTACTAAGCCATAATTTAAAAATATACTTATATGGCATCTATAGATACATAAACCAATGCTACAAGACATTTCATTTTGCAATTAATTTACACTGTGAATGTAAGCACATTTACATTTACATTGAAAAATCTTTAAAATTGCTTCAGTTAATATAAACAATAAGCAACCTGGCATTTTATATTTTCAGATATTGTTTTTAAATATGCAAATATTTTTGTTACAGAAGTCGTATATGATGACAATATTTGCAGAACACTCAATCCACAACCTGAACACTTCTTACTAATTTCTCTGATTACCTGTACCTATCGTTCTTCACTGTGCAGTCGTTCAAGAAGAAGTATAACGTTGCCTCTCAACTGTTCTGTTTCTACTCTACTCTTTTAAATCTATTTCAGCACAGCACGTACAGTAATCCTATTAACATGTCCATCGAACTATGGCAATTCTCTGTTAAAAATCCTTCAATTCCTTCCTGTCCTCTTTGGAATAACATACCAGTAACAGAAAAGAAAATGGTGTAATAGCCAAAGAGTCTGGTTCCCTGTTACCTCTCTGACCCCAACTCCTAGATCTTTTCCCCTAACTTAGTCTGCTATAGCCACATTGCCCTTTTTGTTTCTTACATGATAGTTTCCACTTTAAGGCATTTGTTTTGACATTTTCTCTAGAATACTCTTTCCCCAGATAGCCATATGGTTTGCTTTATCATCTAACTCAACTCTTTATTTAACTAACAACTCTTTAGAGAGGCTTTTACTGACCTCCTTAATTAAAATTATATGAATACCATCCTAATAATAGCTGTTCCACTTTTCACTTTTAATTTTTTCTATAGCACTTATCACTAATACCACCTAATAAGCTAATGTGGGTTTACTGTCTGTTTACACTATCTAGCTCAATAAGGGCAAAGATTTTATTAACAACTATATTCACAGTCCCTAGATTAGTACCTAACACATAGTAGGTACTCGATAAATATTTTTTGAATAAATTATTAATAATAGATGACTGAATAAATGTCATTTTATTTGGATTCTGTGAGGACTTCACAACTTTATCTTCCAGGTTTACCAACACTTGTGTTCAAACTGATGAATTTTACCTTTGATTGATATACTCCAAACTGGGATAATCAATTCTAGTAATCAAGCTCAATATTTGCCAAACTAAAGTACTGTTTCATGATATGATAAAAGGACACTGAACTAGAAGTTAGGAAATTTAGGTACTAGTCCAAATTATACAAGCATTTGTTCAACTGTTAGCTTCATGTCTTTATCTCTGAAATGAGATTAGGTCAAATGGATTAGGTCAAAAATTGTGAGTCCAAAGACTCAGGAGTTGTTGGTGCAAAGGAGATGGAGATATATAGTATTTGAAAAATTATTCTAAGATGTTAGTGCATATAAGTGTATAAGTATAGTCAGTGGATCAAATAATATTTAGATCAACTATATATGTATATTTCTGTTTTTCAAACATGTGGATGTTGCTGTGACTAACAAAGTATAAATTTCAAAAAATACTATATTGTATCAAAATAAAAATTATTTAATGAGATCCTAGAATATGTCGGTCACTATGCTAAGTGGTTTAAGCAGGTGATAAAAGCTATGTGCAAATAATAGTAATTTCATGTTCATCTTTGAATCATAAAATTGTTTCCTGAAAGATCAGAAATCAAAAGAATACTTAGATAAATTGAAATTGCATCCTAATTAATACTACTTTTCAATTCATCATAGTGCATAGAAGATTCTTTTCCATCTATTCTTATCTATATTTAATTTTAATCTTTATACATTTCTTCAATTTCTTTTACAGATAAATCTGAGTCTCATTTTCATACCAAAAATGCATAAGTATAGGTTATTTCAGTTTATTATGTCCCATGATCTCAATGTGCTTCTAAATGATAAGTGTTTTAAGTTTATCTAATAACTGAAATGTAGGCAAATATAGGTTGAATTTTGGAATATTTCATCATTTTCATCATTGAGAGGTTTTCCAGAATTCAATCAGCACACACTTAACTTTTCAAAGGGTGCACATAGAATTATTGTGGCATATAATTCACAAAAATCAAGTATGCTTGAATTTCATTTGAGTTTTTTGGTTGGATTAAATGCAAATTAGCTATAATTATAAAAATTTAATGTGCTTATAGCTATATGCTGGAAATATTCCCTCAATTTTCATGTGTAGAAACTTGATTTCTAAGGTATTAATGAAGATCCATGTTTTGGAAATGATATGGATCACTAGAAATTACTAGAAGTTGCTGGATTTATATTTATATTGTTAACTCATTCCCTTTAGTTAAGCTTTATAGTATTTATACTTTTTTATAATTAAGTGTATTTAAGAGCAAATATAAGGATTATAGAATAAATAAATTTTAGTGGAATTACATATGTATAGCATGAACAGTGGATTTTACATACAATAGAATGTCTCTCAGGTTCTGGTCTATTTGTTCCTTAGTCTCAGCTCCTTGAAGTTTCCAAACACTGAACATTCTAGAGTACTTAGCACCAGAGTTACTAACTCCTCTTATACCTCCATGCCTTCACACCTGGTATTCCTGCTCTCTAAAAGACTTTTCTGATTGATTTTTCCCTTCCTGCCTCCTTCTTCCATTATTCCACTATATAATAGATGCAAAAAGTACTGAACATTCCTAGATTTTTCTTAAACCAGATGAAAACATATTTTATTTTATACACATGATATAGGCATAGACAATGACTTTGAGTAAATTCAAATGTTGATATAAATATAAATGTAAGAATTCTTATATCCTTCATCTATTTATTAGACTCTTTTTATGAAGTGATGCCCATATTTTCAAGATTCTTTTAGTCTAATGAGGAATATCTAACACCTTAGAGATGAATATGATTTGATTCCATAAGGTGAAAATGTATGTAAGAAGGACAGATTTGTGAAAGTGATATCAGACAAACACAAAAAGGTAGACAAGGCCAGGTTATGAATTACCTTATTAGGACCATACTATAACCGACTGAGCTAACTGGTCATCCAGCCATAAATAAAATTCTGCACAGTTATGTTATCTTTTGAGTAGATGATAGAACACCAATGAAGATTTTCCATGCTGTATATGGAACTATTTATATTTAACATGGGGTATGTTAATAGTATAAATTAATATATTTAATATTTTACACATGGAATGAAATCTACTGAAACTAATAGATAATACTTATTAGTATGTCTAGTCAATATTTGATGCAATTTTGTCTGTCCAGTGTCTATTCTCACTTCTTCAAGAAGAATTCTATTTTATTCTTTGTGGTATTGAACCTTTTCCCACTCATTCGATATAGTTCAAGCAGGGCTGATCCTACTCTTAGCTCTATGCATAAAATCATAACCCAGGTTTGGAAAATAAGAGCAACGCATCACATTGTCTGAGTGACTAGATATTTCATGGCCAATGGGAATAAGCCTTGGAGTTACCACTAGAGACTATTTTTTAAGTGCTTGAGTAACTAGAAATTATTTTGATAGTCTGCTTGAGAAGAAAGTAAAAATAAAGATAATAAGAGATATGAGGGAAAGGATAGTTAGGGCCATGGCAATGTGATTAAACCCCTGAATCGTTTTAGCCTATAGCCACGTACAATCCAAAGAGTCATGACTAATACAAAATATCTTCATCATGGCAATACTAGATGTAAAAAGTGTTTATGAATCAATTCTATACGAAAACATTTTATCATATATTTGAGCTCTTTTAACATTCTAATAGTGTTAAATTTTATTTAAAAATAATTGGATAAGGACTTGCATTCTGTAAAAAAAAATACACCATTCTTAGGTATGCAAAGATTGCAGACATTGCTACACAATTTAATATGGAATTCTATTACATGGATCACTCACTAATCTGTTGCTAATGTTACTAAGACACAGTTACACAATCCCTGTTGAAGAATTCCTAGACTTTGGTGGCTCATCTTTCTTTCCACTTTACTTCTTAACAGGCTGGAGGAGGATGTTGTACTTGCTGAGTTCTCTGTAGAAGCTATGGCAATTCTAGCCTCCTTCAGAAGCCTTAGAACCAACAATTTTTGAAAGAAATAATTTATGTAGAAAAATGTCCTTCTAATATTTCATTTGACTATATTAATATATTTTACAATATTTATCAAACTTTATGTCCCAATCATTTTCTTAATTGCGATCAGTAAAATGGTGAGCAAAAATAAACATAGACTCTGCTGTTAGAGAGCTTTTTGATAATTTGGAAGCCAAATATTAAACAACTATCACACAAAAAAAGTTAATGATGAAAAACTTATGTAACTTCTCTGAAAAATGTAATATATATACATAATAAGTCTATAACACTAAATGATATATAATAAAATAATAAGCAGGAAAATATGACAAATAGCAAGGAGAAAAATAAGTCAATAGGAACAAACCGCAAAATGATAGAGATGATAGAACTCCTCAATAAGAATGCTAAAATAGCTATTACAAATATGCTTCAAATATCAAGAAAGTAGAGAAGAACACGAATAAGTTAAATAAATGGAAGTTATTAAAAATCACAAATGAAACATCAATAGATCAAAATCCAATATCTATAATGGCAGATTAGACAATGCAGAACAAAGATCAGCATATCTGAAGGTAGATAAATAAAAACTTACCAAAATAAAACACAGGGGAAAAAAAGTATTGAAAATAATAAACAGAGCATGAGTGGCCCTTGGAAAAAATATCACATGATTTAAATATATGTAATTGGTACCCCAGAAATAGAAGAGAAACAGGAAAAATAATATTTAGAGAATAACAAAAATTTGTCCAAATTTGTTGAAACTAAATCCACCATTCCTTGAAACTAAATGATCTACAAGCAAAAGAAAAGTAGAAAATAATGCCACAGCTCATTATAGTAAAATTGCTGCAAACTATTGTTATGAGAAAGAAAACCATTCTATAAAGAAAGAAAAATCTTAAAAGTACCAGAGAAAATTATGTTAAAGTGTGGAGGGAAAGGAGTACCCTAATAAACTGTGCAAACAAAAGCCTCCACAGTCAAAACAGAAAAAAACACTCATTAAAAATGATAAATTCAACTTTATAAAAATATTCTAAGAACATAATTGTTAAGAAATCCACTGGTTGGGAGGAAATATTTGTAAAACATGTTAACAGATAATGGATTTTATTCAGAATATGTAAAGAACCCTTATAATCTAGTAATAAGAAGATAAACAACCTGATTTCCCTAAAAATGGGCAAAGTATTTGAATAAACACTTCACTAAAGATGTTATATGATTTTCTATTAAGTACATAAAATGATGAAAATTAAAACCAAAAGGATATCACCACATACCAACTGAAAAGGCTAAAAATAAAAGGACCGACAATAAATAAATCAAGAATTAGGAGCAATTAGAACTTTTCTACATTTCAGGTGAGAATGCAAAATATCACATCAGCTTTGGAAAGGAGTTTTGCAGTATATAATAAGGTTAAACAAGCCCTTATCATATGTCTCAGCAGTCCCACTTCTAGGTATTTTCCAAAGGAAATGAAAATCTACATTTATTAAAAATAGTAAGCTGATGTTTGTGGACTTCTTACGCTGTATCTATAAATGAGAGGCAGTATGAATGTTCATCAAAATAAACACATTGGCTTATCCATATAATGGATTATTAATCAGCAATAAAAAGAAATTAACTATTGATACATGGAACAACATGGATGAATCCCTAAAACATATGCTAAATGAAAGAAACCAGGCACAAAACAGCCTGCAATCTTTTATTTAATTTATATGATATTTTACAAAAGGCAAAACCAGAGAGACATAAAGCACAGCAGTGGTGTCCATAGCCTGTTGGTTGAGGAGGGGTTTAATTATGTTCACATGAGTAACTATTTCAACTTTTCTTTTTTCAGTATGATGTTATCTGTGAGCTTGCAATGTATATATGCTTTAAATTGTGTTTGGATATGTTTCTTTTATACCTAATTTGTTGAGAGATTTCATTTTAAAGGGATGTTGAATTTTATCAATGTCTTGTCTTTATCTATTGAGATGATCATATGATTTTGTCCTACATTCTGTTGTGTGATGAATTGTGTTTATTGATTTGCTTACAATCCTTGCATCCCTAGTATAAATCCCACTTGATCAAGTGTATAATCTTTTTGATGTGCTGTTGTATTTTTTGAGCATTTTGTTGAGGATTTTTGCATCTCTGTTCATCAGAAATATCCATCAGAAATTCTTTTTGTGTGTGTTCTTACCTGGTTTTTGTAACAGTATAATGATGGCCTTATAGAATGAGTTTAGAAGAATTCCTTCCCCTTCAATTTTTTGGAATTGTTTGAGAAGAAATGGTGTTAATTCTTTAAAAGTTTGGAAAGATCAGCAGTAAATCCATGTGACCTAGGGCTTTTCTTTTTTGGGAGACTTTGTATTATTGGTTCAATATTGTTACTCATTATTGGTCTGTTCAGGTTTTCTATTTCTTCAGGGTTCTATCTTGGTATGTTGTATATGTCCAGAAATTTACCCATTTACTCTAGGTTTTCCAGCTGTTGGCATATAGTTCATAGCAGTCTCTAATGATCCTTTGCCTTTCTGTGGTATAGTTGTAATGTCTTTTTTTATTCTTATTTTATTTTATTTAAGTCTTTTCTCTTTCTTACTAAGTAAACTAGACTCTTAGGCTAGCTAATGGATTATTGATTTTGTTTATATTTCAAAAAACCAATTTTTTTGTTTCATTGGTCATTATTTTAATCTATTTCATTGATTTCTTCTCTGATCTTTATCTTTTTTATGATTATGGGTTTGATTTGTTCTTGCTTTTCTAATTCCTTGAAGTTCATTGTTAGGCTGTTTAGAAATATTTCTACTTTTTTGATGTACCTGTTTATTGCTAAAACTTCCTTCTTAGCACTAGTTTTGCAGTATCCCATAGGTTTACGTACATTGTGTTTCTATTTTCATTTAAGAAATTTTAAATTTCCTTCTTTCTTGACACATTGGGTATTCATAAGCATGTTGTTTAATTTCCACTTATTTTTAGTTTCCAAGGTTAATTTTGTTATTGATTTCTAGATTTATTCCATTGCAGTCAGAAAAGATACTTGATGTGATTTCAATTTTTAAAAATATGTTGAGGCTTGTTTTTTGGCCTAGCATATGGTCTATCTTGGACAATGTTTCAAGTGCTAATGAGAAGTATGTGTTATTCTGTCACTGTTGGATGAAATGTTTTATAAATGTCTGCTAGGTCCATTTAGTATATAGTGATGTTTATATTCAATGTTTCTTTGTTCATTTTCTGCCTAGCTGATCTGTCCAATCCTGAGAGTGGGTGTTGAAATCCTCAAGTATTGTTGTACTGGGGTCTATCTCTCCCTATATATCTAACAATATTTGCTTTATATATCTGAGTGTTCTGGTCTTGGGTACAAACATACACACACACACACACATACACTTGCTATCTCCTCTTGCTGAATCAATTTATCATTATAAAATGACCTTCCTTGTCTCTGTTTACAGTTTTTGACTAAAGTATAGTTTATCTGATATAGGTATAGCTACTCTTGTTGATTTCTTTTTCTTTATTGAAGTATACTTTACATATCATGCCTTTACTCCATTTTAAGTGTACAATTAAATGATTTTCAGTGAATTTACTGAGATGTACAGTTAATCACATAAATCAGTTTTAGAGGAATTCCTTTCCCCTATTGAGACCCCTAA
>CAUYRT010043196.1:0-45821 GCA_963574885.1 Lepilemur ruficaudatus | reverse complement strand
CTATATATTTTTAGTTAGCCAATTAATTTCTTTCTATTTATAGTAGAGACGGGGTCTCGCTCTTGCTCAGGCTGGTTTTGAACTCCTGACCTTGAGCGATCCACCCACCTCGGCCTCCCAGAGTGCTAGGATTACAGGCGTGAGCCACCGCGTCCGGCCAAGGGGAGAAATTTTAAGTTGAGGAAATCTCAGTCTTTCAGAATGGACTGTAAAAAAGTCTGCCCAAATATTGTCCCAGAGAAAGACATGACTTTTATATGTATATGTTTGTGTGCATATACACGTTACATGCATATACATACATATATATGTATATATATAAAAAGTGGAAGCAAACCTGTTCTCTGCTCTGGAGGAGATGCAGTCTATCTTCCAAGGTCTTTTCTATACTAACCTGAAACATATCTGAAAAGATAGAACAAAAGGCTGTCAGTGTTTCTGCTCACAAGACATGCAGAAATACAAGAGATCCATAGAGAATTGCCTTGCAATAATGACACCTACTAGATTTAAAGTTACCATAAACCGCATCTCATCTTTTTAATCATCATAACTTCAACTTTTTGTACAGTGCCTAGTAAACAGTAAAAGGAGCTAACACTTATTGAGTTTTTGTCATATGCAAGGACTTTTCAAACGCTACATGCATTAACTCAATTCTAAGAAGATAATCATAAATATTACCTGCATTTCATATACAAGGAAACTAAAGCCAAAAGAATCTGGAAAATCATCCAAGACCATACATTTAATAAGTGTTGAAACCTAAGTACATATTTCTTGGAGAAGTGTATTGAATGAATAGGTGGAGGAATAATTATGAAACAAAAAAGACTACATTCGTGACTACAAGCATCAAGCTATGTACCAAGCTGCAATTACGAATCTAAACACAATGCAGTTCTGTCCCCAGACCTCACATAGTACTAAAATCAGAGGCTAATGCGTATTGTTACATTATTTGTTGATTTCTGTAACTGCAATCTGCTCAGGGGATCTACAAGGATGTCTGTGCTGTAACATGTCTAATTGAGGCTTTACTGTCTAGATTTAATTTGCCTGACTTGGCCAAACTTCATGGTAAAAGACTAATTTTATCAGAAAAATATGAGAATTTATTTCATACTGATTGTTCTTAGCAGTATGAGCACTGGCAGAACATTAAAAACGAGTAGAATTGCTCTGTTTTATTAGCTGTGGAAATAAATGTACAATGGAAAAACTAGCTCATGACTAAAACAGAAAGAAGTCATTTCTGTGCTATGTAGCTGTCCCTGGATATGGACAGGACTATAGCTACACAAAGTACACACTGCCTATGCCTTGATTTTTGTTTTTTAAAACATATAATCTGTTTATTTCTAAGCTCCCTCTTCATAGAATGATCTCTTTTGTCCAAGTTGTAAATATAAAGGGACATGCACTTGGGTAGCAGGAGACTGCAAAATATATAATATTGCATATTAACAGGAGAGAAAAGTGGAAGAAGAGAGGGAAAAATTCAGAAAGTCAGCAAATTAAATAAATACACACATAATTCCACATCCCAATATAGAATCATTATCACATCGATTTGTGTATTTTCTTCCAATATTTACTTTAAATGATTCATCAACAAATTCAAGCAACACATATTTATTTTAGCACCTACTATGCACCATATACTGTTTAAGATGCTGGGAATATAGCAGTGTACAAAATGAAACATAAAAATATGCCTACCATAAATTCTAGAGATGGCTTTTTAAGATAGTATTTATAAAATTTTGAATCCTACGTTTTATACTTGTTATAATTATTTTCTCAGATTACTCCTTGGTTTTTATAACCGTGATTTTTTTTTTCCTTTGTGGGTATGCTGATGGTTAATTCTGTTTTTTTTGTTTTTTTTTTTATTTCAGGGTATTATGAGGGTACAAACATTTTGGTTACATTTTATGTCATTGCCTCTCCCTAGAGGGGGTTAGAGACATGCCCTTTCCATCCACAATGCCCACCGTGTCCTTTAGCTGTGAGTCTAATCCCTCAAGCCCCAATCCCTAGAGAATATTACTACCATGTGAGCACCACAGTGTTAATCAGTCAGTACCAATTTGATGGTGAGTACAAGTAGAGCCTATTTTCCGATCTTGTGTTACTTCACTTTGGATAATGGGCTCAAGCTCAATTCAGGAAAATATAATAGGTGCTAGATCACTGTCGTTTCCTATAATTGAGTAATATTCCATTGTATACATATACCAAATTTTAATAATCCACTCATGAATTGACAGACACTTGGGTTGTTTCCACATCCTTGCAGTAGTGAATTGTGCTGCCATAAACATTTGGGTGCAGATGTCTTTATTGTAGAATGTCTTTTGCTCTTTTGGGTAGATGCCTAATAGTGCTATTGCTGGATCGAATGGTATTTCTATTTTTAGCTCTTTGAGGTATCTCCAAATTCTTTTCCACAGAGGTTGCACTAATTTGCAGTCCCACCCACCAACAGTGTAAGTGTTCCTGTCTCTCCGCATCCTCACCAGCATTTGTTGTTTTGGGATTTTTTGATAGAGTCCAATCTCACTGGGGTTAGGTGATATCTCATTGTGTTTTTGATTTAAGACCCCCAAAGCAATCACCACAGCAACAAAAATAAATAAATGGAATCTGATCAAATTAAAAAGCTTTTGCATAGCCAAGGAAACTATTATTAGAACAAATAGACAGTCTACAGAATGGGAGAAAATATTTGCTCTCTTCACATCCGATAAAGAGCTGATAACAAGAATCTATCTAGAACTTAAAAAAAAATCAGCAAGAAAAAATTAAACAACCCCATCAATAAATGGGCAATGGAAATGAACAGAGACTTTTCAAAAGAGGAAAGAATAATGGCCAGCAAACATATAAAAAAAATGCCTTTATGTTTTCTTAATGGTATCTTGCTTTTAATGCAGTCCACCCTACCATTTCCTCTAATAATCACATCTTTATGTGTCCTGCTTAGGAAATCTTTGCTTACCCAAATTCACAATGACATTTTCTTATGCTTTTTTTCCCCTAAAATATTTGCTTTAGATATAAAATCCATTTGGAATGGATTTTGTGCATGGTTTGAAGTAGAGGGTCCAGATCTGTTACTTTGCATATGGATATATTGTTCTACTTCATGTTACTCCATACTACCCCAAAGAAAAAGTGCATAAACTGGATATTTTAAAACATCTATCCATATAATCTTAAAAATTACTCTCAATTATGAGCAAGTGAAAAAATCTTTGTGTAGGTTTCTCCTTATAAAATAACATTCACTTTTTTGAGTTTCGTCTAAGTTAGGAATAATTAGGTTGAAATTATCTCGTGAACCTTTGATAGCAACTACAACAGGGATCATTGCCATTCACACGACAGCTGCCCATCCCCAGCAGTGGCCCCCATTATCTTACATAAGAGAATAACAAATGGGTTTTCTAATGATGTCTTCATACACTCAAGAAATAATTAAATTATGTTTTTGTGTACTGTTTACTAAGTAATATTTCATGGCTTTTGTGTTTTATAGGTATCCTGAGTGCCTCATTTCAGTGTGATATGAATTAAATGAGCTGCTGTTATTCACTTTGGGATGAGTGCATAAGGGGGAAACAGGAGGAGGAAAGCAAAAATACTTGGGTTCAGTGCCAGGACTTCTCAGTCTGGGTAGGACTTTCATTCTAGTATTTGGTTAATTCTTTTCTGCAACTGTAGAAAAGGTCATAAAAGATTTCTTTTTTTCCTTTCAAGGATTTTTGAATCAATGTGTTCCATTTAAAGTTTTTTTCTGCTTTGTTAGCATCAAGGTGATGTTTCCAGAAATGAGAATGTCAGAATTGATAGCTGTTTAGTTCCTTTATTTTTTTTTTGAAGATTTTGTTTATTGCTGTTAAGGAGGTAATAGATGTTCTGCACATTTCTCGAATGAGCTCATCTGATATAAAATATAATGTTCCCCATATCTTTTGTTCCCTGAATAACTCTATAATTTAAATGAATGACTCAGAGGCAGAGAGGAAGGGAAGGAAAGGAAGACACAATTTAAAAAATAAATACTCAACTCCTACTCTAACTTCAGTTCCTTGTTCAGTTGTTTCTTTCTCAGAAAAAATCTTTTCTTGTAATTTTTCTAGTTCACATCCTCCTATGAGAAAATGCCATAGCACCATGGACTTCTCTTCAGGGTCTGTCACATTTGCAGTTTCACCTTTTTCAGGTGTCTTGGCAGAAGTGTCAGTTTCTGTCTCAGTCTAGGCTGTATGGCAGACAGACCCCAAGGCAGACCCAGTGACCTCTGTCTCCTGGTGTCCATGCCCTTGTCTAGTCCCATCCCCTTGGGTATGGTCTTGTCCTATGAGATGCTTCTAACCAATAGAATATGGCAAAGGTGATGAGTTGTCACCACCATGATTATGTTATATATGATTGTAACTTCTGTCTTGTTTGCTAACTCTCTTGCTTGCTGGCTTTGATGATACAAATTTCTATATTGTGAGCTACCATATGGATAGGGTCACATGAAAAGGAACTGAGGACAGCCTCCACCCGACATCCTGCAAAGAACCAAGGACTTTGGTCCAAAAACCTACAAGGAACTGAATTATACTAACAACCACTCCAGTGAACTTGGAAGCAAGTCCTTCCCCAGTCAATTCTTCAGATGAGCCCTCATGCTGACTGCCACCTTCATTGCAGCCTTGTGAGAGAAGGGGTCCATGCATGAGAGAAAAAAGTGAAATACCGATAAAGTGCCATGCATATGATATAAATACATGTCTCAGTCATACTGGAACTTAAGTTGGGAAAAAGGATGAACAATGAGGGTGTTCTCCTCCTTTTCTCAGACCTCATGGTTTCTACATAGAGCTCAGCCATAGCTTTTCTTTCATTTGTCACTCTAACCTCGTGACAAGGGGTCTTAAAGAGAGGTAAGGAGATAAAAGGGGCAAGAATGGATAAGCCTGATGTCATGCTTTGTTGGGGTTTCTGGGTAGGCTTTGGGGGGCTTTAGGAGCCTGCTGAAAGCAGTTTCCGGGAAAGGCCATTCATCCAGCAGCTGAAGTCCCCTTCCCACCCCCAACACCCGTCTCAGAGCCAGAAGGTGAGCCCTGATCCAGTCCACCGGATTCAACTCTCTCCCATAAGATCCCTGGTAAATGCAGGAATGTGCATGTCTGTTACCAGGGAGACAGGACCCATTGACACATTGCAATCCAATGGGATTAGTCAATTTTCTTGTAGAAAACAGAATCTCAAGGGATGGAAACATACGACACTGAGACACAACAGATACTCTGAGAAGGGGGTGAGACAGCCTCAGCACACGAGAACCCTCATGTGCACTAGGGGACCCGCCTGCTCTGGAGACAGCAATTTCCTAACTCTCTCTCCCACGGCTTAATATTACAGCCTCCTCCCTCTTCAGTGAGGACAAACTAGCTCTGCATTCAAGTGACCTAGAGCCTTCTCCATGGCTACACCCTCTTAGACACTGGGATATGCTGTGTACTTTCTTAAACTCTCTCTTTAGTGAGTGAATTAAATTCAGTTCAATTCCACAAATGTTTACTGAGTACCTACTTCATGTCGGGCTTTGTTCTAGCCATCTTGGATATATCTGAAAATAAAGCAAAAAAAAAAAAAAAACCCAAAAACAAACCAAAAAAATAAACCCCAGCATAAGTAAAAAGAGCTTACTTTCCAGTGCAATGCCTAGAAAATAAATATAACCAGCAGCTTTAACCAGTAGAAATGGTAAGAGTGATAGTGAATACAGGCCATGGGGCAGTTAGCAACATTGAATAGGGTGGTCCAGACAAGCCTCTCTGGGAAGATAGAATGGAGCAAATAGCTTATTAAGGTCGGGCAGTTAGGCATGTGTTTTCCTGGGGCAAGAGTGGTCCAAACCTAAGATGTGGTGTGTCTGGTGTTTTTGAGGAACAGAAAGGAGACCTGCCTGCCAGGAACAGAGGAAGTGGAGGGAGGGTGGTGAGGAAGGGCCAGACATGACAGCACCTTGCAGGTGACATTCATTCTGATGAGCCATGGGGCCCACACAGGGTTCGGAAAGGGGAGTGTGACATGTGATGACTCACGTTCTAGAAGGATGGCTCTGGCAATAGGAAGGTGTCCTTCAGAGCTGTCTGCCCCCAATGATGGGCGTCTGGTCTCTGCAGCAGCCTCTTTCGTGACCCTGTCCACTGGAGCTGCACACAGGTGACCCTGAGCCTCATGTGAAATGGTAGACATGCTCAGCCCCACCAGGCCCTTGCAGCCACCACCTTGAGTTCTTCAAGGAGAGCTGTTTCTCACTAACTCCCAACCCAACCATGCACTTCTCTTGGGCCAGGCACCTTATTTGTCCTGGGCATGGTCTCTTCATTGCTCCCACCCCCACTCATAGCTCCAGAAAGTCATCTTCCTTCCAGCCACCCGCACTTCCTCACAGCTTTTGGGGGAGGCTCAGGCTCCATCTCCAAACACCCACGACCGCAAACCAGCAGGGAATGATTTCCAGATTGCTTCGAACATTTCAGTCATGTCTTCTCAGCTGGATTATAACTTTCTCTGATCCTAGCACATAATAAACCCTCCTCTTTAAGAGCTACCTTGTCACAAGTGCTGGGCTACGTACTGCAGACAAAAGGTGAGAAAAACCACACACAGTCATCCAGCTCAAAGCCTTACTGGCTGTAGCAATTATCTATTGCTGCATAAAGCAAATGACCGCAAACAGCAGTTTAAAAAAATATTATTTCACAGTTTCTGCGGGTCAGGAATCTGAGTGTAGCTTAGCCAGGCCTTCAACTTATTAACTCTCTGCCCCTTTCTATTTTCCCATATAAGACCTTACAAAACAATTATATATAACATTTTAACTGAGTGCTTTGTGAAACACATTAACCCCAAATTTCTTGCATAAACAATTTTTTTTTTTGACAAGAAAGTGGGATGAAATCTTTACTTCTGCCATGGGCAAAAAGGAAAACATCTCATCGTCTAATTGATACTCGTGCAAACGAATCCTTGGGCATCCAGATATGAATTGGGTACATGTCTTTATATTTATATATACATATATATTGTTAATAAAAATGTTAAAGGTTCACGCTATGTAAAATATCTTATTATAAAACACTAACTTGATTGCATTTCAGACAGTGTATAGGAGGCCGATCTATATAGCTCATAAGTTAAGTTTTATTTGGTTATTAGGACCAACAGACAAGAGAGTTCTAAATTTAAGGGTTATTGGCTTTAACAAGTCCCTTGGTCTGTTACATGTAATATTTAATTCCTAGTCGTGTATAGGATTCAATATTTGAAAATTCAATATTTTAAATATTGAAAATATTTGTATGTGTGTATACATGCACATACACATATGCACAAAAGATAATTTACCTTGGTCCCATTTGCTCACATTCTTTTCCAAGGGAGGTAATTTTGTCAATCCTAGCACAACCAAATAGGACTGGGCATGGTCCTCCTGAATAGTTTCCCTGGATTGGATGGTATGTTAGTTTCCTGAGGTTACCATGACAACATTCTATATACTAGGTGGCTTAAACACCAGACATTTATGGCCTCACAGTTTTGGATGCTGGAAGTCTGAGATCGAGGTGTCCGCAGGGTTGGTTCCTTCCGAGGGCTGTGGGAGAGAATCTGTCCCCTGTCTTTCTCCTAGCTTTCTCCTAGCCCTTATTTTAGTCTAACTGATTATATCAGCAATGACCCTATTTTAAATAAGGTCACATTCTGAGGTACTGGGGGTTACGACTTAAATATATGAATTGGTGGGAGGACATAATTCAACCCATAAGAGATGTGTTCATGGGGAAATGAGATGCTTGAATGAACTGATTCCTTGGGTGTACTGTAATGAGTTTGAATAAAACACACTCATTCCATTTTTTAATCCTCCCAGATCCAATATTAAGTGACAAACTATGAATGTTGAATTTAGAAATGCTAGATGGGGTGAGAAAAAAATTATGTATTTTTCTCTTTCACTCCCACTGAAATATTAATAATTTTAAAACAAACTTGAGAATTCCACACAAGCTGATGTGAAGGCTGGCCTCTGGTCTCGCTCTAGCATGTCTCTCTGTGGAAGGCAGAATCACGGCCCCTAAACACGTCCATACCTGATTATAGGAACCTGAAGATAATTATAGGAACCTTATATAGCAAAAAGGAGTTTGCAGATGTGATTAAGGTTAAGGACCTTGAAATGGGGAGATTATTTTGGATTATTCAGGTGAGTTACGTGAGTTCAACCTAGCCACATGAGTTGTTAAAAGTGGAAAACCTTTCCTGGCTGAAGCCAGAGGGAGATGAGATGAAGGGAGACAAGTCAGAGGGAGAGGCAGTATTGCTGGCCTCGAGAATGGAAAAGGGGAGTCAAAAACCAAGGGGTGTGGGCAGCCTCCAAAGTTGGAAAAGACAAGAGGATGATTCTCCCCTAGAGTGTCCAGAAAGTGACAAAGTCCTGCGGACACCTTGATTTTAGCTCAGTGAGACCCGTGTTGGTCTTCTGATTTCTAGAACTATAAACTTGGGTTGTTTTAAGCCACTAATTTTGAATAATTCATTATAGCAGCAATAGAAAACTAACACACTCTCTACCTAGACTGCATACGTCTATCTGCACAATGCCTAGCACAGTCCTCTGCACACAGTAGGTTCTATATAAATAATTTTATAAATAAGTAAAGTACGGATCACAAAGCTGTTTAGGGGAAATTCAAATTGCACCAATCTGGGTTTTTGTTCATTGGTGGGTCTCAGGATAAGCTATACATGTTTAGAAATCTGAATTTCAATTCTCCTTGGTTTCTTAAGTGGATGAGTTGAGTCTCCAGTTTGCTTGGATCAATGCTGCCAATAAAAATATACACATCTGGCCTTACAGAAAATATGTTTCTGTTAAGATATCCAAATTTCCTAGTTATCCCTATGTCCAGGGTGATGCTTTCACTGTTTTGAAGCTGGGAGCCAGGCGTGTGGGGGTTGGCAAGGGACGTGGGGCAGCTTAGCTGAGCTGTTTCAGTGTTGTGCAGGCTCCCCAGTGAGTCAGTCTCAGCTTGAATGTCAGAGGCAGATGGTAAAGGCTATAATGGGAGAACTTTCTATAATGAGAGAGTATAGGGCTTACAAGCAGACCCGTAAAGTAGCCAGCATCTCTGCGGGGAAAGAGACCACTGCAGATAAAAGCAAGCAGTGTTGTTCCCACTGAGAAAATTGCAATGCTGAGAATCCAGCCAAGGTTCACCAGGGTATTTCTCAGCAGCCAAGGAATATTGGAATAAAGGGATAATTTGTTATTACTGCAATGAGAGCCAAATAGGAGTGCTAGTCAATTTTCCTCCCTCGATTTTTCTTCCTCAAGGTTGGCAGGTATGAAATGAGAACATGATGATTAGATGCTTTCTGTGGCTATTTTTTTATCCTTTCTCCCACTAATTATCTTTGTCTCCTTCTCTTTTAATATTATCTTGTCATATTTAGCTCTTGGTGAAGGAATGAAAATCCCACAAAACAAAACAAAACAAAAATGAGGTGGCTGAAATTGTTGACTCTAAAGCAGCAATGTTAATTTCAGAAGAGTGTTTTTCCTAGGGACTGCTAGAGTTAGGGTCCCCTTTGTTTTATCCTGGTCGTATTTTAATATTTATTTTATACATTGGTGAATTAGCCAGTGATAATCCAAATATCATAAAAAATAACAAAAAGTAACTCAACAGAACCACACATAAGTTTGTTTCTTTGTTCTCCATTTCAAGGAAAAATATGACCACAAAACAAGCTTGCATCAGTGTATTATTATTGAAAAGTTTTTAAAAGCCACTTTTGATGTCTGCTCTATTACCAGTACAGACAGAATAATTCACAACAAGGCATCACATTCTACGTACTCTGGAGGTATGTATTTAAAGTAATAGCCCTAAGCCACTTGGAAGATCTTCAGATAAACAACAAAGACTGACATTTTCTTTTTACTCATGCTTAATAAGGCAGTAACAAAGAGTGGTACATTTTAGGGAGATATTTTCCGTTAAAGGTAAAAATAAGGAGGGAACCCATCTCAGTAAATTGTACCACCATATATTCTGTTTCTCATTTGGAAAATTAGAGGCATCCTTGCCGGCTCCTTTTGTCATGCACTCCACATCTAATGCATTAGCCAGCATCATTGGTTCTGCCTTCAAGCTTGTCTTATCTTATCACTGGTAATAGTGAATCTTTAGACCCGGCCACTTCCGTGCCCTTCTGCACCTCTGCAATGTAGCCCCCCAACAGATCTCTCGCATGCACCCTTGCCCCACTGCTGTTTACAGAGAAGACACTGTGATCCTTTAGATGTGCAATCCGGATCATGTCATGCCTCTGTTCAAGACCTGCAGGGGCTCCCTGTTTCACTCAGAGTAAAATCCCAACTCCTCACCCTACCCTGCAAGGCTCACATGCCCTGGCTCTCTGCCACCTTTCCAGCCTCGTCCTTCTCCCCATCATGCACTCTGCTCCAGCCACTCTGGTTTTCTCGTAGGCTCCCACCTTCAGGCCTTTGCACCTGCTATTGCCTCTACCCCAAAGGATCCCAACCCCCCAACATACACACGGGGATCATTCTCACATTTCCTTTATGACTTCTGCAAAAATGCCACCGTGTCAAGAGAGACCTTCCTCGATTACCCCTCCTAAAAATGCACGGCTAGTTTCTCCTTATCCCCTCAACTTTTGCATCTTTCTTCATCTGTTGCTGCTTGACATATATACACACACGCACATAAACTATTCAATTGCTAATTTATTATTTGACTTCTCAGCTAAAATGTAAGCTCCTTGAGGGTGAGAGTTTATTTTGTTTATGGCCACATCTCCAGCACTCAAGACAATGCCTATCACATAAAATATGCTCAATAAACTTTTGTTAAATGAGTATGTGAGTGGCTGTGAATGAAAGAGGCTTGAGAAGCTAATGGTGCATAGTTTCATTAACTGAAATAAACTCAATTAACTTTCAGTCAACAAGAAATGTCAACCTAGTAGAAAGCACCATTCCCCAAATTCGCTGAGGCTTTATGTTACTAGAAAATTCTCAAGTTATTTTTTATTTTTCTTAGAATAGCAACCCTGATATGGCAGATAAACTTCAGCTCCTTGGGAGAAAAATGCCATAGTGATAGGGCTTATAGTGGTTAGTCTCCAAAGATGACCACCAAAAATTCCTTCTGTCACTCAAACTTGACTGGTCTTGTGATTTGTTTGGCTAATAGAGTATGACAGGAATAATGTTTTACCAGTTCCAGACCTAGACCTTAAGAAACCTTGTAAGCTTCCATTTTTGTCTTCTTAGAAGCTAGTCACCATGCATAGAAGTTTAGACTAGATCACTGAAAGATAACGATCCACAAAAAGGAGAGAGAGGACATGTAGGGGAGAACAAGTCACCCCCCATCACAGTCAACACTAAGGCACCAGGATGTGCGTGTGGCCATTTTGGATCCTCCAGCACCAGCTGGGCCACCACAACCAGTACCACAAGACGCTAGTTTCTCACCACGTAGGCCGTCCCAGTGCAGGCCCCAGATACTGTGGAGTTTGTGCAAACTGTTCTTGCAGAATCCTTCACAAATGCTTGACCCACATGATTATTTGCAAATGGAGCTGTAGGTTTGAGCTGCTAAATTTTAAAGTGCTTTACTACGTAGCAAAACATAACTGAAACAAGTCAAACATGTATTCACAGGAGGATAACACTGAAAACTTTGGACAACTGAAGTTTATTCTGTAAAAAATTATGAAAGGCTTAGTAAAATTATATACATACACACACATAGTACATATATGTGTGTACATATACATATACACACAGTACATAACACGCACACCATACATATGTGTATATGCACACACATTATATATGTGTATACATACACATAGTACACATATGTGTATATATACACACATACATATATGTATTATACACTTATATGTATGTATATATACATATATGTGTATGTATATATTAATAATACACACATAGTATATATGTATAGTATAGTATATATATACTATGTGTGTATATATGTATACATATATACATGTGCATAGTATATATGTACATACATTTGTATATATATTTTGTAAATATATCTACACATGTTTTTTCTGTCTTCATTTTATTAAAAGGGTTAATATAAAAGTAAATTAAATACGCCACTGATAATGCCTTGGAAACAATAGTTTATTACTTTCGTATAATGTCATGAAAGCCTTGCAAAAGTTTTCAAATACCATGCATTTGTTTTGTTAGTTTATTTGTTTTCAGTGAAGTGAAAAGTTTTTTATTTCCCAAAGAACGGTGTAACCGGTCTTTCAATACTCCTGTGAAGCCCCAGAACGCTACCGCATATGAAGCTCCTCTGTCCCATCCCTCAGTTGTCTGCTCCTGTTTTCAACAGTCAGCAAACTGCAAGCAAATGTGACATCAGGATCCTTGTATGTTTTGTTTCACAGTAGGGACATACAACTGCCTGCGATTCGTAAGAGGCTCAAGCTGAAATTCTCAAGCACACTAGTAGAATTTTTAGGGTGAAGGAACAATAAAATGGAGCTTTCTCAGGGGTTCAGTGTTGATTATCTGTTGTGGAGGAGAGACAAAAGGGAGAAAAATGTGCTCATCACTATACTGATGTAATCAGCATTGTCAGAATAGTGATATATTTCCATGGTGTGGGAAGTTTCTGAGAGGGGCCTCTTTGTGATAAAACGTACTTTCCCTTCTTCTCACAGGATATTAAAATCTGACTTGGCTGAGATTTGTTTCAAAGAGGCTCTTCCAAAGTCAGCTCTTCCTAGCTTTATAGAAAGGGAGCCCCCTCCACCTTCAGCACGTGATTGCAGTGAGCTCCCACGGTTGATTTTGAGATGTGTTCAGGGGATATTAGCTGATCCTGCTTTAATACAAACGAATTCAAGAAATTCCATTCCTGTATCATTTTGTAGAAAGGAGTGAGAGAGGGAATGCAGGTCAGAGAATTGTGCCAAGAAATGAAACAACTTAGTGATGAAGCCCCACAAAGATTAGGAACTACTAGTCTAGATAATTTCCACTTATTTTTAACCATACATTTATTTTTGAGAATCTGTGAAGTACACCTTGGCTACTTGTTGGGATTAAATTGGATCAAGACATGAAAAAAGCTGCTCAGAGTCTTAGAGCGATTACTGTGCTGTGAGGAGGTTTACTCTATTGATCCGATTTTATTACTTTGAAAATGGAAAAACCATGCTTTTGTCAATCATGTGAAATAGAAAAACAAAATCCAGTCAGTTGCTTTAGTTTGCTCAGAGAAAGGGAAAATAATCCACAGCAAAAATAAAAAACGAAGATAACTTGCTAAGTGACTTTTTTTACCAGTTAGAAATGTATTTTTGCTGTTATTTTCCCCTGGAAGGGGAAAGATTATCAAACTGATCATATTAAAGAATACTATTTTATTTTCAATAAGTATGCACTTGTTAATTATAATAACTTGTATATAGTTACTTAAAATGTGTTATCCAATGTCAAACACTGCTATATAAGCCTAAACTCAAAAGCTGGTTTCCAATCTTTAAAACAATATTTTTGCTGTTCTTTACATATCATTAAACATTTGTTCTTTAGTCTGTATGTATTTTCTGACTTTTAGTAGTATTGTAACCTAAAAAAAAGAAATCTCTTCTATCCTACATCCCTGACTGTTTTAGGTACTATCATGATATAGTTTTTAGTCTGAGAATGCTTTCGGATTTTTTCTTTTTCTGGTTGAAGTAAAAATACTCCTTTATGTAAAAGTGAATTTTGCCAAAAGATTTACTGGAGGCTATTGTTAGTGGGGTGTTAGTGTGATTGCTGGGCCAAGTTTAAGAAGTTTTAAAAATAAGATTTAGCTTGACTATTTTTTTTTTCTGATTATAAACTAGAACATGTTTATGGAAGAAAAATTGGAAAGTGCAGAAAAACATAGAAAAGAAAGCCTGAGACACCCATACTTTCTCCTTTCCTCAGAGGATGTAAACCCTTTCAGTTGTTACATATATGTCCATGGATGTGGATATCTGTGTAATTTAAGATTGAACCACCAAAGACACAGAGTGTGTGAGATCTATATGTTACTCAAAACAATGCAGCTTTCCTAGATACTATTTTTCAATTTTATACTTAGCAATTACATAAATTTTCATTTTATGGGTGGCTTGTTGTTTATTTAAGCAATCCCCTTTGGTTGAACCTTTAGGTTGTTTTTCATTTTTATTGTTATAATTAACACTATGGTGAGTGGGCTTTGTGTATAAATCTTCCTGCACGTCTTTGATTGTTTCCATGGGATAAATTCCTCAAAGGAGCAAAGTCCATTAGTATGACTCAGAAAAATAATCTCTCAGCTTTAACAAGCAAACTTTAAAAAATAATCTCAAAGTAAACAGACCATAGCAAAATCACTTGCTATCTCTAATTAAAAATCATGCTAAAGTTCAGTGGCAATCGAGGTGGGCTTTTAGGCATAGGGGAAACCCACATTTTATGTCCAGAGGCACAAAGCAACAGGAAATGGTCAGTGATTCAGTCTGGTTGGAGCTTGGGTACCAGAGACTGGTGGTGAGGGGCACAAGTTCGGGTGAAAAAGGGACTCAGATGTCGTGTAAAGACTTCAGTTTTATCCTGCAGAAGATGAGGAGCCATCAAAGGTGCTTAAATATCACTGCAGTAGAATCTGCTTTTCACTGGGGAAGATAACCGGGAAACCGGAGGGTCACAGAGGCGGGAGGAGGCAGGAGCTGAGGACTGTAGTTCTGGGTCTGAACTGGAGCAGCTGGAACAGAGAGAACACAGCTCATGAGTTTGAACTGAAAGACTTAGAAGACTTAGAGATCCACAGTGGAGGGCAGAGAAGAGGGAGAGGGAGAGAGAGATTGAAAGAGAAAGAACAGAGCATTGTGTCGGTTCACGTGCTCTGTGAAGCAGCCTCCAAAATGGGATTATTAGATGCCAAAAGATTCAATGGAGAAACGCCTGTCTGGAATAAAGGATGAAGGAGCAGGGGTAGGCAGAACTTGGTGAAGTTCCATGAAAGGGGAGGTGGGAAGGATTGGGTAAGAAGAGCTCTAGACGGCAGCACGATTCTGAGGAAGTTTTGGCCAAGCCGCAATGTGGCCCATGAGCAAACGTCGCTCCTTGGAAGAGCCCCACATCAGGCAGGAACGAGCGGGCACTAATGACCCCACCATGCTCTGTCACTGTCTGGGAGCAGCTTGAGGGGAACCTGGCCTCAGTGCAAAGCCAGTGGCGGATCCCACGGGTGGCAGCTGGGGCTCAGTCAGCGACGCTCCCTCTCACTATAGGGTCTCTTGAAGAACATCTGAGCGTCACACATTCAGGGCGCCACAGCTGTTAAGTGCTTTCTGGCTGGGGTGGTGCATGGAAAATGCCAAGTGTAAAATCAATACTAGAGGTGTGCCTGGGTGTCCAGCAGTATAATTAAATAAGGTGGGGGGAAACTTTTCTTGCTTAGGAAGAAAACACAATGTTACAGAGAAAGAAAAGACATCAGACTCAGACAGTATTATTTTGCTTTCTGATTCTATCCATTTATTTAATATACTGTGGGACTTTGAAGGAGTAAATTCTCTGATTCTCAATTCATAGCTTTTTATTCATAAAGTGGGAATTAAGAATATGTATCTCACATCAATCTTTTAGAGATTATTTGAGATATTAAATATATGCCATTGCATGGCACATGATAGACATTCAGTGGTTATTAGCTTCCTAATAACTGGCAGAAGATTGCCTTATGTTTCAAACTTGTGACATATCCAGAGTGCATAGATATATACTTTACTTGTTTCTAGTTTGCTCAATGCGAAAACTCTTTCACTCCTGGATTTTACAGAGAAGCCATTCATTTGTCTTCCTGGCATACCTGTTTATATTCTGGGTTTCACACAATCAATAGATAAAACCTGTGGAGCTAAGAAGATGTTGGTCAGAAAAGCCCCTGGGTGATGCTTGTGTAGCCAAAATGGCCAGAAATACTGGCACCCGTTACAGTTCCAGATTAAGAAGCTCTGGGTGCAGATAGTTCTATGTTAATTAAGTAAAAAACAGGGATCTTTTAAACTATGGTTTTTAATGAGTGAGATTGGTAGTAAAGTTACTGTAAGCAAGCTCAGGTTTTTATTTTTCCTATACCATCTGGATCAGAGATAGTGTGGGGGTGGGTCCCAGGCATTATTTTTTATAAACCTCCCTGATTATTATATTGTGCATTTTTATTTTATTTTGTGTGGCTTTTATTGTGGTTTTGAGAGCCATTGATCTTGATCAGTAATATTGTCTTCTTCAGCAGCCTCACTGTCACTGTCAAATATTTAGGTGTATTTGTTTAGATTCAATATTAGTTTTTTTAAAGAATAATTGAGATAGAAAGCTTGCTCTTCTCAGTACCATGGTGCCCCTCTGAATTTGGCAAAACAGACCCCCACAGAGCCGAGCATAGCTGCTTAACTGCTCTTAACTTATCTAGAGGCAATAGAGGATCAACAGTCTCTCCAGGACCGGCCTTGCAAACCTGATCCCAGCAGCTCACCTCATGCCCTGGGTATGAGGTGTGAGGGGAAATAGTGACTTCAACCTCCTCTCCTGCTAACTGTCGGGAACTCAGGGTTTCCATTGTGTATATAGTAGTGAAACATCTAAACTCACTGAATTTGGCAAATTGCTTTGGACAAAAATAATTTTCACTCACAGCGACATACAAACTGTGAACTAAATAAAATCTTAAGCTCCCCCCAGCCAACTGAATGGACCCCCCTCTCTTGGCCAAGGCGCTCCACCCACCCCAAAAAATAACTCTTAAAGCTGAGTTTGCCAGCCATGAGGAGAAGGGAGGTCAGACACGTCTAGTTACGCCCTCTCCCGTTTGGTGTTATTTATTCTTTGTAACAAAAAGATATGAAATCATTACTAAGCCTAACGTCATGTAAGACAAAAGTTAAACCACACCTGCAGGTCATCCATTTACTTAAGAGATCACTTGAGCCTGGCTATATGGCCATTGCTTGTTTCTGATGAACAGACTTCCTTATCTTAACTTAAAACATTCCAAGCCTCTAGACAAAGCCTCATTTCTTTAACCAATCACAGATCAAAGAATCTTTAAATCCACCTACAATCTGTAATCCCCTGCTTCAAGGTGTCCTGCCTTTTCAGGCCAAACCTATGTAAACCTTCCATGTATTGATTTATGACTTTATGTGTAATTCCTGTCTCCCCAAAATGTGTAAAACCAAACTGTAACCCAACTATGGCGAGACCACTGGCTCAAGGCTTCTTGGACGTGGCTCTCCAGGCTGTGGTAGCACATATTCAGCTCGGAATAAATCCCTTTAAATTATTTTACAGAGTTTTGGTTCTTTTCCATTGACAAAACTTTTGAGAACAACACTGAAACAAGACAGTTTCTAAGACTGAATTTAGAATGGCTGTGTAGAGAAATTAACTTGGCTTGGTTCCCTTTTTAATCTTTCAGGTATCTATGTAACTATATACCTACAGTGAGGGTTCTGGTCTGGAATAGGTTGCAGAGGGAAACACTGAACCCAAACACATTCAACTACAATTTTATCCTGCTACCAGCTCGCTACCCACAGGACCTGCCATTTGTTAACAAAAGCAGAACACCCTCAATGCAGTGAGCTGCAAGAGGAGATGGCATAGCTTAATGGGCTCTGAAGTGAAACAGTCTTGGCTTTGAACTTCAGCTCCAGGTATGTCCTAACAGTAAATCCTTGACCAAGTCACTTAACCTGTCTAACTATCAGTTTCCTCATCCATAACATGGGGGGTCATAGTAGAGCTCATCTGCATTCATCCCACAGGAAACAAAAGGCAGACCTGAAGATCAGGCACTGGGAAGCATGAAGTAGCAGGGACATGGATGGATGTGGAGAAGGGATTCTAGACAAGAAGCTACTGTTCTCTGCTTTGGCCAGGTCTGGGCTTTCCAATAGCATCTGTGTGTGCTTTTCATCTTCAGGCAAAAGTCAACGATGTTTATAAGAGTAAGAAATTGCAGAAAACCTCACCCCTTTGGATTCTCTCTCTCAACTTCCCCTTCCCCTTTCTCTCAGGAGTGCATAAGCAGCCTGGCTTCACCCGGGCCAGTTCGGGTGGCCAATTTGAAACTTGACCTTGAAATGAAGAAGTAAAAGGGATTGAAAATAATGAGCTAAGTAAGTAGTGATTCTGAATGTAACCCAAATCTCTTTTGGAATGAGACTACCATCACTCTTCAAATTGTCGCTCCACCGGGCTGTTTTCAGCGTCATTTGCGGGGTCCCCTACTACGTGTTGAGGTGTTGTCCCAAATGTCAACATGAGTAGCTCAGATATCAGAAACAAGTCGTTTCTAGAAGGAGTGAATAAAGTGATTCTAAGGTCACGGCGGCCTGGGAAGGTTATGCTGAGGTTTCAGAAAAGATCGGAAACATCCATTGCTTTTAGAATGAAAATAGAATAGACTTGGCTAAAGCAATCTTTGCTAAGAAAAGCGGTAAAAATCATTAAAGCAATGGGTGGAGGAATCATCAGGTCACACTTGACCTTGAAGACAATGAGCAACTACCGATTGTTTCTTCAGAGGTGAGGAAATGGAATGTGATAAGTGCAATGCTTATTTTTAACAAAACAATGATATTTGAATATATTTGTATAATAATAAATATAATAAATAGCATCTTTATTTACTTTTATAATTGTCCTGGACATTGCTCTAAGCGATTCCCATGTATGAATTTGTTTAACCAAACCGCAACCTGGGGATGGGTGCTCACACTATCCCATTTCACAGGTGGGAAGTAGGAGCTTCTAGGGAGATTGCTCTGGTGGGGACACACCACAAAGATCAGATGGGACAAAGATGCCAAGGCCAGGGTCTCCGGGGGAGGCTGGGAAGATTTGCCAGACAAAGCAACAAGCCCCTGAGTCTAGATGAAACCTGTGGCACCTGACAAGTTTTGTTTGAATGTCAAGAGAAATTTCCAAGTTAAATATTAAATGTAGATAAGCAATTTGATGTGGATAAAAACTTATTTGGTGCCTTGATCAAAAGCGACAAAGATTCTCTTTTGTAGAGTTAAAGGGTGCCAAAAAAGGATTTTATATGACATTTCAGGGAAGCATAAACACTACATTTCTTCAGGCACCTCAGAAGTCATCCCTCAGTGTTCATTCTTTACAGAATGCCCTTTTGTCCGCCATCACCCACCAGGCAGAAATTCAACATTCTGTAAAGTGGTGGTTCTTTCTTCCAGAAGCAGCTTGTATCATTTCATGTTTATTTCTGCTTTCTAGATAAAATTGTGTTATTTCTATTTATTTATAAAATATTTAAGACATGCCAAGAAGTATTGGGAAAGATATCATAGACAGCCATGTGTCACAATGTAGATCTATTATCTTTTGCCAAGTTTTCTTTATATCACTTTCTACTTTTGCTTTTTAACAGATTTATTGAGCTATGGTTGACATATATTGCATATAACTGTGTACAGTTTGTTAAGTTTTGACATACAAATACTCTCATGAAACCATTACCACAAACAAGCAAGATAACATTTCCATCAGCCACATATATCACTTTTTAGAGAAGTAAGATATTTCTGATGCAGTTAAAGCCCCAAGAGGGTTCTCATCTATCCCTCCCCAGAGATAATCACTATCATGAAGTTACCCTTCCTGTGCATTTGCCCTGTTTTTTTAAAAGTATTATGTACCCCCAGATAACATGTAATAACACTGAATAATATCTTGTTTTAATATTTTACATAAATGACATCATACTGAACATATTTTTGAACTTGCTTTCTCCCCCATAACAAAATGTCTGTGATATGTCCATATTTATCCATGTAGATTAGATTCATTAATTTTATCTACTTTATAAAAGTATTCTATTACACCAAAAAATTAAACAAAATCGAAGATTTTGTCTTCAAAATTGAAGTTCAAAATTAACAACCAAAATTGGATTCCAAAATTGAAGTACAAAACCAGCTTGTTGCATTAAATCATGGTGGTAGAAAAATATAAATTTTAAACTCAAAAATTGTTAATGTTTATTTATATGATAGGAATATGGGTGATTTTTATTTTCTTCTTTGTATCTTTATTTTCCAAATTCCCCATAATGAATGGGCATTATTTTTATAATAAAGAAAATTAAAATGTCAAGTTGAATAATTAGGATGCTTTACTGTAAAACTATGTGATTAGGAAGTTTACAGGCAATGCTGAGCGTGGAAAAATGATCCTAAAAGGGTATAAGCACCTGAGACACAGTATGATTTGAGGACAGCTTTGAGCATGCACAAATTTTCTTACTGTTTTATAAATTGTGGTGGATATGTCAGGGAAGGGAACTTATTTGTTTTTATTCAGTGAAATTTTCCAAATAGAGCTGTGGGAATCCCATTAGATTTTTATGATGCTCTCCTAATAGGCACAAATATGCTATGTCATTTTTCTCTGGGAAGATTATTACATTCATTCATTCCATAAATGAAAGGGTTTATTTCATTCACAAGGAAGCTGATGGAGTTCTTGCCACTAGTCTCCTCTACTTTTTTCCCAGTTGGACTACATATACCTTTTCCACTTTTTTTCTTGATGTGGCTCATTTTTCCGTTGATTTTTCTTTATTTTTTTAATAAAATTTTTCTGAGCACTTCTAGGCAAAGATTATTAAATGCTTCCCTGAGTGCCCATAACTAAAGTAAAAACAGAGGAGCAGAGTATTTCCTCATATTTTTCTTATACATGAAAAATGTCAACTTCTGTATTTTTTAAATGTTTGTCTTGGAGAAAACTGAGGAGTCATGACACGGTGGGCAAATTTCTCTGCTCTGTTGTTAATGTTTTTATCATTCCAGAATGCTGATGAATTGTTTTCTTGATTTGTAAATTTATTTAAGCTGAGGGTATAGTGCTTTTCTAACTTACTACAGGATGGTATGGTGAGGACTGAGTGCTAATGCTGATGTTGTAGGAGCCTGCTGGCCGTAGCAGGCAAATAACGCTGCGAATGAACAAACATTATTATTCCGTCTTTAAGTTACTGTGCGTTCACATGAAGAATCTTTGTCAGGATGTATAATTTTGACACTCACAGCTGACCTAAGTTTATGCAGACATTGTATCTTTGTCCATTTGAGATGTTTTCTCCCTGCCCTCTATTTGTTCTCTGCCTTATTCCACCTCAAGTCATACACATACACACGTGCAAACACATGCTGTCACTGTGGCAAATGTGTACCTACTTGTGCCCTCACCCAGAATTGCATATGATACAAAGTGATAGTGCAATTATTTGTAAAGAGTGTGTGAAATGTGGAAATACTTCAAGCTGTAATCAAATAATGTTAAGCAGTGAAAGTTGGTTTATTGAATAGAATCAAATTTTCAAAAAGCGTTTTTCCATGGAAATGTCTTGTATATTTGCCTGTGAGTGAGTATATGGCAAACATCTCATGTCCAGGAGTCTCAAAATGCCGATTTTTAAAAATGCACGAACATGCATGTTTGTTATATGATATGTTTGTTACTTAGTAGAAATGATCACTGAATACTGTTGATGCTTATTATGCTGCAGAGAAAAGGGGAACATTAAATCAACTAATAGCATTATAGTCTAATTATATACACCCATTTAATTTCTCAAAGGATAATACTAACAATTAAGTGAGCACAGCTGAATAGTAATATATCCAAAATATCGTCTATGGTAATATATTTTTGTAAGTACTAAAAAAGGAGAAAAAAATCTTGAGGATTATTATCTTTTAAAACAATGAGTAAATCATTGACATTGTTAACTGTACATTTTAAAATTATTTTCTTTTTAAATAATATCATCCTTTTTAGGACAAAATTGATGAAAATTATGTAATAAAGCATCAAATGTTTTTCCAGATTTGTTCTCTTGTTTTATTACATTTGTCATGTACCATTGCTTCACATTTTACCCATGAGATACTGCTTATAAAGAGAGTGTTTGTAGATATTGTAACCACATAGCCTGTATAATAGAAATGACTATTTTTACTATGCATTATATTGTTCTATAACACTCCACTTGACAAGAGCCCACTCAGAATCATACATGCTTCAAAGACAACTGTCATTTATTGTTCACCTTTTAAATTTCTAAAGATATTGTCTTCTTCATGCTGTTTTGTTTAAGGTAGTTTTTAAATCACCGTTACGCAGATAAGAAAAGAAACTCATCATGGGTAAATAGCTTGTCCCAGGTCGCTTATCAAGAAAGCAGTGGAGACAGGGCTCAATCACTGTTGTTCTGGCTCCACGATCTGTATCCTTTGACTTCTGCATGTTCCCTTTCAAGAAAGGACAAGGGGAGATGAAACAGAGAAAGAGGAGAGATAGGTATGAAGCCAGTATTAAGACAAAAAAGTGGCCACTCATTCCAAGAACTTGAATTTAGTCTAGATAAGCTCAGAAAATTATTAAAGACCAACAGATAGACTAGGCGATCTTAAGGACAGTGGCAACTCTTGTGCTCTCACAGATGGGGATGTGGGTCCACGGAGACCTGGGCCTCAGGGTTTTTGTTTACCATCCTATTTTGTGCTGGTCTGGCAGAAGTTTCAAAAAAGAGTGCTATGTGCCAAGAGGAGCTATAAGACAGGTGGGAAAGCAGATACTAAGAACAGATGATGATCTTGACAGAGGGATCATCACTGGCTTGAAAGGATATGGCAAGAGAACTCTATTGTTATTGCTCTATTGTAGAGAAGTAACAGTTGACTAGTTTATAGATCACTAATATTCCCTATGAAGGAAAAAAGGAATAAATAATTTTAAATACAAAATTGTAAATGGAAAGATGTGCTGAAAAGAGTGAAAAGGAAAAGAAGAGAGGACAAGAAAATAAATTGTCTGTTCCATATCCATAACTTTATATTACATTATTCATATTTTTTATAGGTATCAAGATGTCATAATCCTATGTAGGTAACATATTATAGCTATCTCCTTATTATTAAAATTATACAAAACTAAGATTCAGAAAAGTCAGAGAAATATAGTTAGTTGGCAGTAAAACTAGGACATGGGCCCAGATTTCTGGATTCCCATTATAGAATTTATTTTTAACAAAGGTGGGGGGAGGGAAAGCTTCAATAACACCCCTTTATTAGCTGAAAAAATATTAATGGTTAGAGTGAAGGAGTTATGACATGTACTACTCTGGTGAGTAAAGTATTGAATTTCAGAATCGAGCCTGAAGAAAGATACCTGGGGAGATTCCCTGAGTCAACTTGTCTGCAGCTGCTCACGCTTCTCATAGGGTTCCTGCTGCCTCCTGTTGAAGACTAAAGACACAGGATTCTTAAAGGTTGGGCTTTCACCGTGGCTTGGTTGAACACCTAACTTTACTACTTTTTAGAAAGAAACAAAATGAATTTTCTCGTTTTGTTTTCCTGGAGAAAAGGAGGAGGAGCTGTCCGTGGTATCACATGAATCAACCTCTCTTTACCAGCATGCACATTCTCCGCCCGGGGTTACTGAAGTCCAGGAGACCAGGAGGCCAGAGGTATAAATAGATGGGGAGAAATCAGGGTGCATGGGCAAGGATGGAGGCAGGCAACTAAAGTTTTACCAGGATTGTGTGGGCTTCTATCACCTTGAATTATACCACCTAGATATTTGTCTTACCTTGTTGTTTACCAGGGAAAATATAACAGTTTCTTACTAAAGATGTTTGGGAGAATTTTTGAGTATAAAACTGAAAAGAGAATGTCTAAGTCCTCTGGAAATAAATGGCATTGACAGTCCTCTTGGATTTAATTTCTGGCTGCTTATGTTCAGAGGCATACAGATGCCTTCCTTAATTGGATCCAGTTAAGATAATCCTGATGGAAAATTCAGTATATTGGCCATAATTATTAAATTAGTGAGTTGCACACATGATTAGAAAGAAATTAACACAGCCACCTGACTCTTGTTAAGGTTCTAATTGAGTCTGGTCATTGAAGTTGTCCCAATTAAATTAGTGATGTCCATCTCAACTCAACATTCCCTAACAATTTTGAAGTGACTTTTAGTTGCACAAAAACTATGCTTTTTAATGTTGGATAGAGAAAACAATCTCTATCTCTTAAATGCATCTGTGTAAAATATGATTATTTTTTTCTAGTAATGATTTAGGTTCCTAACATTTAGTTCCTCCTCATATGGGAGAAATCGTATCCTAAATCCAGAGAAGGAAAGTTGGAGTCGGCACTAAAGATCTATCCCAGCCAACAACACTCTATTGTTTTAACCCCCTTTAAATTAAAATTGAACACCTCCCCTGAAGGGAACTCTTGTGGCAGTCCATTTAATCTTTGGGAAGATGTAATGCTAGGAAATTGTTTCTCATACTAAGTTCACTTATTCATTTCACAAACACTTATTTTGTACCTACTACCTGCCAAGCATTGTATCAGGGCACTGTAGATATAATGGTGAACAAAATGACCTCCACATTGAAAGAAATTAAATAGAAGCTGAAATATCCATGTTTTTAACCTATTAGTCCTTGACCTGCCCTGTGGGCTGCAAACACACATCTAAAGATCAGGTATGTGCCTATGGATTCTTTTCTTCACCTAGATAAATACTAAGGATTTTGGGGGGTGGGGTTGAGAATTTTCATATGAGATGATTCCAAGTCCTTCTACAATCTTGTGATTCTTCCTTGAACACCTTTTAGTTTCTCTTTATCCCTTTTAAAGTGTTACAGTTGGAATTAAATGTGATTCGCCAGGTCAATGGTATGTTTGCTCACGCACTCCCTAAACAAAGTTTGAAAAACTGCCTACTCCTTTGAACATTTTTAGGTAGACATCTAAAACTTTTTTATAACAAGTATAAATAATTATAGTGGATGTAATTTCCAGTACATTGAGAATATTGACTTTAAAAATATAAGTGTTACTTCACTTTTTAAAATGTATTCAAAGGAATATAAATATCAAGATGATTTAATACTCACCATTATCCATTTTGAAAACACACACATGGTTGTATTTCATTGATCATTTAGACTCACTTCTATTTCTCCTTGAAATCATAATTTTATTCTATTTCCCTCACAGAACTTTATCCTACTATAATATACTTTTATACTTAAAATCATAGATTAATGACAGTAATTCTTCTCTGCAATAATGAAAGCAATTTCATTTTTTATGTCTTGTGATGAAAAAGATTTATGTGTTAAAATTTTTAGGAGTGTACACTACAATAACCATAATAATAGTATACAGATGATCTAAGCACTGACATATCACAAGTTCTGATAAATGATTATTAATGATTATTAATAAATAAGAAGGATTATTAATAAATTAAGAAGGTAAAAATTTATTTTAAGTACTTTCATAATGAGTTAAATGAGGAGGGGATTCTTTGATTGAGTGAGTTGTCTCATTGTTCTCCTTTCTTTGTTATTTCCCTGAAGTTTTTCAAACCTTTGGACAACACGTGATTGCAAGACTATGGGTGAGTACAGGGTATATCTTCCTCTCACAACATGGATAAGTGGGCATTGGGGTGGGGCTGTAGAGAAAAATCTTGACCATGGTCACCTTCTTGAGTGGATCAGGTTTAGAAGAGTAAATATTAAAGGTGATGATCTGGAAATGGATTCTCTCAAAAATATTCACATGCATGTTCCCTTTCAAAGTCTCTGTCTCTTGGCTTGGGTAATCACATTCCATTCTGAAGACCAGCACTCCAGGGTGTAGTCTAACCAGAACACAATAGAATGGGATTTTTATCTCCCTCATTTTAGAAATAATTCCTTTTATTAATACAACTGATGATCACATTAAGGATTTCAGGGACCGAATCATACTACAAATTTATATAATCTCCACAGCTACCTTTAAATTGACTTTCAAGTCTTTTCCAGCTATGTTCCTGCTAGGTGATATCCTTCCCCATCATGTACTTATAAGAAAGCTTAAATTTATCTCCATCATATTTCATCCTCTTAGACTGAGCCGTTACTCCAGCCTGTTGAGATATTTTTGGATTATGAGTCTATCTTCAACCCACATAGAGAATATTTGAAGTTTTGAAGAGTATAGGCATATATTCCTAGGAACTAAAAAATGCAACATTTTCCCAGGATTTGCTTTTCAATAATCAAGATATATTATGATTACACTGATGCTTTAGAAAAACATGTACTTTTTAAGATAGTTTTTCAGAAAAGACACACAAAGGCATTAGACTTGTGAGAAGTGCTGGACTCTGATTTCAATTCTTCCACATCATTCATTCATTCACAAACATGAGTGCCTTCTGTGTGTTGGGCTTTGTGTTAATCACTGTGGAACCAGAGATGAAGAAGATGATTCTCTGAGAAAAGCAAACATAAGGGAGTCAGATAAACTATTAGTAATAGTACAGAGTGGTAAGCACTATGAAAGGTGTCTGGCCAAGGTGGTCCTATGAGAGAACAAGAATGCAGCTCATAAGGGTCAGCTGCTTTGGTCCCAGAGGGACAAATGGGGAAAAACAAAGAGAATGAAACACAAGTTTAGCACCCACATGCCCACAGATATTCATAGGTGTGTGTGGAAGATAATTAAGCAATTTTGCCATTGAGGATGAAACTGTTTCCTGAATTCACTAGCTCTGTATATGCTTTAAATGCAGGAGATTTAAAACAAATAGGAACCAGAAGGTACCAGCCATACACAGTACCCACAGAATGAGCTGACACTGAGAAGTCAAAAGAGCTAGATCTCTACCTTACTTACACGGATGATGAAATCCTGAGACAATTCTTGACGTTCTAGCCCAGATGGAACCCAGGGGAGTCTAGCCTTGTTTCGGCTAATGGTGCTAAACTGCGTAGCAGGACTTTCTCACACGAGCGGGGCCCATGGGCTCACACTGAGCTAGAAGTTCCAAGTCATCTGATTATCTATGGAGCAGATCCATGCCATTTGGTTGACTGCAGAATTGACCCAGACTTTCCAGGTCCGAAGGCCTATTATGCAGGACAGAGTTGAGATCATACAGAGCAGCTCTTCATTTGACTGAACATTTGTTCTCTGCACCTAGACACTTACAAAGTTGGGTGGGAAATTAAAAATTGTAATTTGACTTTCCTACAAGTCTATCTTAGAACTATTGGGATTAAGGAACTAAATTTGATGTTTTGGTCACTGAAATCTTGTTGCAAGACCTGTCTGGTAAAAAGTTTTTATTCCAGCCCATATAAGGGCCTAGATCTCTGAAACAAACATTGTTTGTTTAAACAACCAATGGAATTGCTCATAAATATTTATGAGATTCCAACAGGCATAGGAAACATATTTCATCAGAAATAAAAGGTTTTCTATTAGTACTGAGAGGGAAAAGAGTTTTCTTTTGGACATTAGCATTTCTCTTACATAAACTTGGGTTTTCATCTATCTCCAGCAAATATAATTGTCTGGCCAAGTCCAAGAGTTTTGGCCAAAAAATGCTTACTTGAATAGATATTTCTCACATATTTCAGAAAATTCAATTAATTCTTTATTATCATCTTGTTTTGCAAAGCTGGGATTGTACCAGAGCTATCATGCCTACTGGTTAGATTGAAGAGTTAAATAGTTTTTCCCATCCAATATCTTAAAGTCATTCTCTTGACAATGAACGTGCAGCCAATGTTCCATTGTATACGAACATCTAAATTATGCTTCACCAATTAGTCTTGCTGTATGTGTCCCTCCTGTGAGCATGGAAAATATTTTCCAAATTCGTTGGTAATCTCTTAGTAGAGGACTGTCTCCATCTTGGCAGGGTGGATTGCTTTTGTGTATTAAAGATGCTAGTGATGCGAATAGGGGAAATCACATCCCAGATTAACTCTGTAGAGGTTTTATTTTCCTAGTCTGCTCACTGAAGAAATTGTTTAAAAAACTACCAACCTGCACTAACTTGAAAGTCTATACTAAATATTGTTGTTCAATTTGAACCATTAGATACATTTGACAAAAATAATAGTTTGATTTTCTGCATTTTCAAATATGCTAAAAGTAGGGAAATTATAAAAACTCGTTAATAAAAACTTTTATCAATTTAATGTAAGTGTGATGGGCTAGGGATAAGTTTCTAACATGCACTCATGTATCTAAATCCCAATGGCAATATCCAAGGAGAACATTAAATGTGGCTTCTGAACACTTTTAAACACATCTCAGAATTAAAAAAAAAATATTCACTACTTTGGAAAAGAATAAAAGCTAGTATTCATACTCATAGCCAATCAGCTGAACTTGTTGTAATTTTTGCTAAGAGTAATTAGGGTCTAGATAAGAATATTTTTATATATAGGGGCCTAGGTCCAAATCAAATTCAATGTGTTGATATAAGAAAGAATATACAAATTCTGGGATGAACTTAAGAATTTCCTGTCCAACTTCTGAGCAAGCTCCCTGAGAAGCTGGAGTAAGCAGATGTCCAACTGATCCAAGTGAGAGATTTTTACTGTTACAGAGCTTCATCAGCAACTACTGTATCTTCACCCTCACCATTATGCCTTTTGGAGCTTCTCTCATTAGCCTCTTTCCTTGAGGTTAAGACTGTGAGTTTCCAAAAGACTTATGCACCATGTAGATCTGTCCCAAGAGGATGACATGCTGAGCCATTAGTTCCTGATCACACAATTAACCCAGAGCACTGGATCAACTTGAGTGGTTATCACCTAATAGGGCCCAGAGAAAATAGGGCACCTCATTTGTAGGGTTTGGTGTGAGGAATAGGAGAGAGGAGTACGGAAGAGAAAAAGTTTGAAATATGACAATTACATATAGAGCATTATGTAAAAACTTGGCCCAGTTAAGATTTTTGCCTTCTCTCTTGCAACGCTTGATGCAATTTCTTTCTTCCTTAATGTTCCCAGTGGTCTCACCTGTACTTCTCTGATGGCCTAATCCTAAAGCAAGATAAATTGAAAAGAAAACACCAACAGAAAGCATTCAGATGCCCTATAATTTTTCTAGGAGCAGAGAATTGATACTGTGGGAAGACACAGATTGTAACTGATGGCCCTCCAGTCTGTCAAGATGAATGTTTCAATTTCTTATGGTTACTCTCATTCTCTTGATAGAAATTAGTCTTATTAAAAAGACTGTTGTTTACATGGAAATATTTTTCCTTTCAGCCAGTCCCCCAATTCATAATTCCAGGACAAAACATTCTTTCTCTCACATCTATAATTTTCTTTCATGTTTTTTAAGATTTCCTGAAGTGCCATCTACCTTGAAGGACAGTGATCATGTTACGTCTTGCTCTTTAAGACAGAGTTCAGCCACAGAAAAGATGAAACATATAACTACATTGGAAAGACGTAATATAGTAAGGGGTAATCTGCAGAAGAGTTGCCTGTTTTGTGCTGCTTCAGGACTGGAAAAAAAATCACAGATGCCCTTGCTGAATTAGGCTTAATGTTTCTGTGTGAACAGTTAGACTTTCTTTCTTTAGGATGAGTTGCTTTTGGGACTGACACTGTAATCTGCTGTCTATCTCCTCAAAGCTCCGATTCCTGCTCAGCCCCAGAACAACTGGCTATCACCTAAGAAGAAAACTCAGTGCTCCTCATTCCTTAAATTTTGAAATCTAAAATTTCTTTACCAAGGAACAAAGACTCCTCATTTGTCACCTAGAGAAAGAAGATACAAATATTTCCTGGGAGAAATAACCCAAATCATTTAGAAATTCTATTCAAACTGGTTAGATCAAGTGATTGATCCAAGTGTTTAGTGCAGATATGGAAAAGTTGTCATTAGGACTTCTTCATATTTACCCAAATTTTGGGCCCTCCTTCTGGTGGCTGGATGTTTGCCGATGATGGTAGGTTGACACCCAATCCACTCAGGGACCCCAACAGAATAAAGACTCTCCTTCTACTGCTCTAACAAAAGACCCAGGGCTGAGTCTCAATGACTCATTGATCTCATTTTACTCATCTCTATAGAAACCACTGTGTGCAAGTGAATGCAACATTTTGATGAACATGGCCTGAGTCATATGCCCATCTTTGAATGGGATGGAGAAACTTCCTAAATCTTAGGAATGGAGAGTAGGAGTGGAAAGGAAAGGCATCCAAGGAAAATCGGATGCCTTTAGCAAAAGAATGCAAAAATGGATGTCCGCCATAACCTTGTGACTTAAAAGATTCTTCCTCCGTCTCTTATAACCTGGTGCTTCCATTGAATGTTTTTTTTTTTTTAGTTGACTGATTAGCAGTTGAGCAGAAAATTCCCCGCCTCACCATTTCTCCAGCGTGCCAGAAAGACAGCACACTCCTAATCATTCATTCGGTGAAATGTGACATTTTAGTGACAATTTCAGGTATGATTCCACCATGGTTGGTAAATTGTAACCCCTGTGCTATTTGTCACTTTTCTACATCAGCTCAAGTGACAGCCTAAAAGGGCAACTGATTGTTAATTTTACAACTTGCAGTAAATAGATGGAGAGACCAGAACTTAGGAAATAGGAATTTGTCTGAGAAGGCCAGATTGTCACTTGTTTCTCACCATCATGTGGAGTCAGATGGGTATTTTGCCTAATGGATCTCTGTGGGACTAATGACCTAATGAGCTAAGTATGAAGCAGCTCAGGCAAAACAGAACCCCTGAGAGAGTGAGTTATTGCTGGCGCAGACCACAGATGTGCTGAGTGCTGAGACTGGCTGCAGCAGACCCACCGACTGTTGTGAGTTTCCTACAGTGACATCACATTGGAGTTAAAGAAAAATACCCTAAACATTATTTTTATGGCAATGTAAAATGGCCGTATATAAGGGGTTGTCCTTTGAAAAGTCTCTCCTCATAAACACACTCTAAATACAGAATAGTGCACACAATAGAAACTTAATAAGCGTTTCTGTGTGCTGAATGAGTGAATACAGAATGAGTTCTTAGAGTTTGTCCATAGGGTGCCCTCCTAAGTGCTGGTCTCTCGTCTCAGTACTGATGTTCAGCAAGAATGTATCACAGTAGCCCTACCAGTTGTTTAGAGCCCGTGTCCATTCTGATTGGGCTGGAGTTCTTTCTGTTTGGTCAATGCCCATAATATACTTTTATAAAATATTTTTATAACAAAAAAATTTATTTCTTATAGTTATGGAAAGTGAGAAGTCCAAAGTGTAGGAACTGCATCTGCTAAGAGCCTTCATTTTTTTTTATTTCAGTGTATTTTGGGGGTACAAATGTTTAGGTTACATGTATTGCTTTTGCCCCACCCAAGTCAGAGCTTCAAGCATGTCCATCCTCCATATGGTGTGCACCATACCCACTAAGTGCGTATATACCCATCCCGTCCTCCCCTCTCCCACACCTGCCTGACACCCTATGACTGTTACTACTCTATGTGCACTTAAGTGTTGATCACTTAATAGAGCCTTCTTGCTGATGTGGACTCCACGGAGTCCTGAGGAGGCACAGGGCATCACATGACAAGGAGGCTGAGCATGCTCTATTATAAGATATTTTGCATATCACCTCTACGTCTTTTGCACCGAGTACTCAAAAGAGAACACTCTGTTTTTCTCATGCACTGATTCTCTCTTAAGCCTCTTTTCTATCAAAACTATATATCTTATGCTCCATTATACACTAAGAGGTTTCTGATTCATGCTAAGATATTAATGGCCCCTTGTGATGCTTTACCAAAGATACCAACAGTGGAGGGATAATGTCTGAATCCAAAGACTGTACTCACTAATGAAAGCTGATAATACCAGGCACAATGGCACATGACATGAAATACTTCTGTGGTTTCAAAGACGACTTCTCGCTCTTTCAATCAGCCCAGTCAGGTCCTACTTTTCCAGAACACTAACCCAGCTTACCTCCCATTTCTCCCCACTGGGGATCCTGTGATCCCTCCAAAGCACTGCGAGATGGGGTACCCATGCCTGTGATGATCAGAGAGACTGCAGGTGGCTTGTAGGAGGAGAGAAGAGGTTCCATCATTCATGTTATGGACTAAAAAGATCAGATTTGAGGACTAGCACTTGCGATCTGGAGTATATTTACTAACAACTAATTCAAAAAGCCAGGGTCAAACCTGTGTGTTTACGGAATTGCATAAACTCATCCTTTAAATCTAGAAAATTCAAAATATGAAATTTAAAGTATCCTAAAATTGCCAGCTGGCTCCATGGACTTCAGCTATTCTGTTACCATTAAATGCAAACAGAGGAGCACAAAAATTAACTTCAGAATGGCTGTTTAGGGATTCCCAGATATTGAAGAGAACTTTTTAGAAAAAATTCACAATTTTTAAATAAACCATGAGTACTCAGGTTGAACTCAATAGACAGAATTTCCTTAGAGCTGAAGAATGACTATTAGGCTCTTGAAAACAAAGAATGGAGCTACCTGCTAGCTTCATGTTGGAAATGGTCAAAATGGTACATAAATAAAACAAGTACTGAGGTTACATCAGAGAGCTGTGTAACCTTTGTTGATGGACAGTGCAGCAGAAGCTTCGGGGAGAGGAGGGGAACTCACAGCAATGGCAGTAACCACCACAGCATAGTAACACAGAACCCTCAGGTGCAGGAAGAGCAGCTTTGCACTGTGTTGCCATGGGGGGCGTGGAAGCTGGCTCTGGGTCAGCTTTGGGAGAGAAGCAGGTGACTCTTGACTTTTGGACTTGACCCAAGGGAAGAGAGAATCAGCTTGGAATGAAAGGTTGCCCATGATCACATTACAAGTGCCTCCGCTACTACTTTCCTGCACACACCTTTACTGAAGTGGAAGTGCTCTGCTCACTGCCTTCTGAGGCCATTTGCTTCAGCTTGAACCTCTCCAGCCCGTCCACGTGCTCTCATCACGACCATGACAAATCCCTTTCCTTTCTCATTGCCTGGTGCAAAATTCTGCATCTTCCTTGATGGCCTCTAAAAACCTGACCAACCTACTTGGCAATAGTGTCTCTTTCCTCTTAAACATTATACTTATGCCTCTACTGCACACTCCATTGCATCATGGTATTTCCTAAACTCCACTTATTCCAGTAACACTTTTGTAATGAGTGCCATTTCAAGAACCATCTGGGGCAGTATTTACTTTTTTAAAAAAATTAAAATTGGATTCACTTTTAAAAAATTTAAATGAGGCAAATTAAAAATAAAACATACTATTGCTAAAAATGGAAGAGCATTTCACTAGCCATAAACAGAAGGTGTCGATGGAAATAAACACAACTGGGGCCAAACAATGTCATTAAATCGTAGCTGCACACCAGGCCAGCCCAGGTCTCTCAGCCTGAGGCATGTTCTCCTGTGATGGCAAAGAGAGATGAACCAAGCATGAGAATGGCATTGAAGATGTCCTAGCACCAATCTGAGGTTTTCTTCTAAAATTGTCGGAGGATGGAAAGCAATGGCTTTCTCATCAACGTTACTTAGTGTTTTGTTCTTGCCCAGCCTAAAATCATCCCACATGCCATGTACTACACATCCCACACTTGAGACTCTCATCTTATAATACGTTATTTTATGTTCCCAGTTACATTTATGCATGTGGTTTAATCTCTACCACGAGTTGATAAACTCTCTGATGATAGGACTGGTACTAAAGATCTTAGTTTCCCTTACTACTTGCAAGTATTTTGATCCTAAGTGTTAGTTAATACGTATGGAAGCTGATTAGAAAGATAAATAGAGGTAAAAATCCCCTAGTATTTCTTATTGTGACTCTATCTCAATCAGCAAACACTTACTGAGCAACTATTTAGTGCTAGGTGCTGGTTGGGTGTTGATGATGCAAGTGGTAGGTGTGTATATGTAATACGGTGGTCACTAAACAGAAAAGAAGAAGGAAGGAAAGCATGATATCCTGGAAATAGTAAGATGAATGCATATGATCAAAAATAGATTTGTTTGGAGCTGGACATATGGTCCAACTCTTATTACAGTGCTAAATGTATTAAGCTCAATCCCGAAAGAAATTACTTTACCAGAATGAAAAAGTAGAATGTCAGATCTTAAAAGGTCAGTGGATGCTTTATTCAGTTTACTGAATAGTGTTAAATATATTGTTCATTGGTCACCTTCCTTTGGGGTTTTGGCTTTTGGAAACCGCAGCTTATTCATGACAACATGTGATCATTAAGAGGGATATATTTGGAAATAAAGAGAAAGTGAAGACATTCTTTAAGCCATTTTTCAGCTGGGCTGTGTTTTTCCATTTATAAACTAAGAACAGGGTTGCAGGGTCACAATAATAGCAAACACGTGCATAGTGCTTACTATGTGCCAGATGCATTTCCAGTATTTTAAATATGATGAATCAAATTCTCATAACAACCCCCTGAGTAAGGATATTCATTTTCCATTGCTGCCATGACAAGTTACCACAAATGTATCAGCTGCAAACAGCAGAAGTTTATTGTCTTCCAGTTCTGTAGGTCAGAAGTCTGAGTCCGGTCTCACTGGGGTGAGATCACAGCGTCTGCAGGGCTGAGTTTGTTTCTGGAGGCTCTAGGGAAGAATCCATTTCCTTGCTCATTCAGGTTTCTGCAGAATTTAATTTCTTGATGTTGTAGGACTGAGGTCTCCAAGTGCTTGCTGGCTGTCAGCTGAGGGCTGTTCTCAGCTTTCAGAGGCCACGGTCCTTGACTATTGGCCCTTTTCCTCCATGTTCATGTTGGGAACCTCTCCTGCCTCTTCCTCCTCACTGCGTCTCTCTGACCACTCTTCTGCCTTCCTCTTGCACTTTGAAGGACTCATGTGATTAGATTGGGCCTGCCCAGGTAATCCAGGATGATCTCTCCATTTCTAGGTTCCTAACTTTAATCACATATGAAAATTTCCTTTTGTTATGTAAGGTAGCATATTCACAAATTGTGAGAATTAGTGTGTGTACATCTTTGGTGGGGCCACTATTCTGCCAATCACTATTGGTAAAACACTATTGCTCTCCCTATTTTAGGCAATAGCTATTTCCCCTTGTTTATTCTTTACCTTACAATGGCAGGGTCCACCCCTACCAAATTTGCTTTCAAGTAAAATCTGATATCCAGGTATTTGCACCTTAGTTTGACTATACAATCAGGTATGACCTGTTTCAGAAACATTTGCATTTAAACATATTTGTAGTCAAGAAATTCTTCTCTTGTAAAGGGACTTGAAGAACCACATTTATTAGAAGAGTTATTTTTTGCATTCTAATTATTTCCTATCAGCAGCCACATAGTCCATTGATATTGGATTTGTCCTAGTGAGTTCTAAAGGAATAGTCAGGGACCTACTTCATCATCCACCTGACCAGGACCTACGAGGAAGTACAGCTGAGTTGCTCTTCCTTCCTGCTGTATCCCCTGTCTTTATCTAATAGATGTCCCTTGGAGTTTCATAATTCAGTATGTCAAGCCCAGATGGTGAACTTCAGGAGGGAGGCAGCTTTATTTGTTTATTCAGCACTAAGCATAGAGCTTGTCACGGAGAAGTGCAGTAGGCAGCTTCTGACACATCTTCCAGTGACACCCAGATTTCCGACTCACAGAAACTGTGAATTACAATACAATAAATGCATGTGGATGTGGGTTTTAAGCCACCAAGGTATGGGTTGTTACACAGCAATAGATGACTAATACAAGCAGGCACTTATATACTTGAAGAATGATTGGATGAAGAAAACTAAGCAGAGGTATTTACTTCTTTAGAGTTCATTTGATGGTGAGTTCATAATGGCAGTGAGAACTCTAGAGTTGAAGAGATTTGGGTAACACCGTAGTTGGCTATAGCTAAGGTAACTTGTGCAGTTCAAACTTACTCACCTTGGGAAAATTCTGGAGAGGAATCCTAGATATTCTACAGCTTAATTCCTTTTCCCATGCTGAAAGCAGAGAGCATTATCCACCGAGGGTCTTGAAATCAGGTGCAGTCAGTTTTCAGCAGCAAGCTGCTGCCTCCCCGTCTATTTGTCCTTAGATGCAGACTTCTCAGGAAAGAATGTGTGGCCAGGAGGCCCCTGCAAGCTCCATCTAATTGGCCCTGAGCAGAGCCGCCTGCTTGTTTGTCTGGTACCTTTATTTCTCTTGCCATGAATCTGTTCATGTCTCCCCTTTTTCTGCTGTGGTTAGCTGTACGTTATTAGTGAAGACAAATTCTGAAGCACTTCCTGAGGATGGGGAGTCCGGCTCATTTTTCCTAACTATATCTCTACTGCATTGTCCTAAGGAGAAGATCGGTACATTAAAAACAAAATGTATCATTCCCAACAGGAGCCCAGACTCAAAGCCAGGTCTGTGGGATGCAGCCGAAATGGAGAAATAAAAGCTGTGGTGTTTATTAAGACCTTGTAACAGAAATGTAGCTTATAAGAGGTTCAGCTGGAATTTTAACACAGGATTTCTTTCCCACTTGGCTTAGCCTTGAGTGGTCAAGTGATCTGATACAATGCGGCAGTTGAGCAACTAATTGGAGCAGTGGGTAGGTGTATATGCCCCACGAGAAGATATGAGAATATGTGCTCAATAATTTATAAAACTCAACCAGGGAGTTCTGCTGGTTGCAAACGTAGCAGTAGAAGCACGCTTCCAACGGAGATCTGCTCATTAGACCATTCCCCTGGCCACAAAGCAAGGCGCCGGGTTTGCTCTGAGACCGTGGACTCCCGTGAGTAGGCTTTGCCACCCAAACTGAAACACATCAACTCTTCCTCCTCCCTCCGTCTCGGTGTCATAGCTATAGGGAAGGACCAGGTTACCAAAACACGGGTGGGGTGGGGTGGGAGGTGACTTATCAAAAACTAAAAGTACAGGACAGATAGAACAAAATGAGATGGGCTGTTTATCTGATTTTTTTAGCTGTACTGTTTGCATGAGTCATCTCAGAGTAATCAGGTGACAATGTGATGACGGGAGACACTGTGTTTTCCCTTAAGAACATTTTAATTATTTTCGCCCTCATTTCCAACCTTCTTTTCTGCAGTTTACCTAGGAAAGCAGGTGTAAGAGAATGGATTAAGCCCATGTGGTAAACGCAGACTGAGGTCTGTGCCCCCAAGTTCTGAAGATACTGAATTGACGTGTGCAGGAAGGAGCATCAGGTGACTCACATTCCCATGACAAGGCCAGCAATGCAAGGACGTGGGCTGTGATCAGGTCTTTGCTAACATTTTCACTTGGTGCAGTCTACCTCCTTTGTTGAATGGGGATCAGGGCCCAGAGTCGCATGCCTGGAGAATATACTAGAACTGTAAGGAAGAGAGAGAAGGAATATGCACCTGCTAGAGCAAGAACCCCTCGGCGGTGGGTGGACAGCAGGTTCTCCTTCCAGACCCTCCTGACCTGAGGGCTTGGTCCTTCTCATCGCAGTATTGGCTTCTTCCTCTCTGCTGCCTCTGGTCCTATTGGGGTGCCACTAATTTTTACTGTACATGGACTGGGACTCTATGGGTGGTATAAGGCAATTTAGGCCAAGGTACGATTTTTGCGTTACCTGTGGCTCATCTGTATTTATGTGGCCCAAGGCACTCCTGCCACTGTGAGCTCCTTTGGTTGTCACAAAGCCCTCTGTGGTGGAGGGAGATTGTTATGCCCATTTCTTAGATTAGACCAACAAGTCAAGTAGTTTGCCTGAGTGTACACAGCTATGTTCGAGATCCCGCACTAAACCCAGGCCACTGGGCTGGTGGAGCCTGCTGGGAGGGGTGAGGCAAGGGAGGCACTCACCTTGGGCACGAATTTAAGGGGGCTTCCAAAATTCTTAGTGATAGAGATAACTAATATTTTAATATAATATTTCTGTAGCTCCAAAATACCAGAATTGTAAATGAAGAGAAATTTGGTATTAGTGGTTTTTCCTTTTGCCTCAGGCTCCCCTGGGGTTGGGCAGGGCACTGCCTTTCACCTCCTCCTGCTGCTTCTCTCCTGCGGCTCCAGGTGGACAGGACTCTGCTCTGTCCTAGAGCACAGGTGAGGCACAGGCAGACTCAGGAAATAGGCTGACTTCCTGCCCCTTCCTGCCACTGCCGTGGATAGACAGAGCTCTTCCAGATGGAGAATAGCTTAGGATAATCTTCCTGCAGAACAGGGTTCAGGACAAATGCAATTCCTGGCTTTACTTGGGGCAGAGGGGAAGTGGTATTTCCTCTTCTTTAAAGTGCTGTCTTCACTGCTGTGAGGATCTGCATCGGCAAAGCTGTTGCCACAGTTCTGCAAGTGGGAGGAAGGAAGTTATTGACCCCAAGTCCCTTCTGTCTGCAAGGGACCATGCTTTACAGATTCATGGTCCAGTTCTGAAGCCACACTGTGTAGTCCAAGTTCTGGTCCAACCATTTGTGAGCTGTGTGGTGTTGGGCAAATTGTTTACTTTGTTTGGTGTTTCTATTTCCTCATCTGTAAAAATAAAGATGGGATAGTGGCTGCCCAGTGAGGTTGATGTGAGGATTAACACACGTCAAGTGCTTAGGACTGTACCTGGCACACAGGCACTCAATAGTGTCAACAATTATTGTTATTTGATTTTATACTCTCAACTCAGTGCGCTGTTCATATTTTTATTTTGCAAATCAGGAAACAAGGATAATACATTTAGGCAACTTATTAAAAGGAGTTTAGCTAAAATGGAAAGAGCCAACATTTGAACTACCATTTTCATAGAAACACTGGAAACATTTGATTCTTTTAAGAGAAAAGTAATGTGCTTTTCACTCAAAATAGTTCCAGTTTTCTGTATTATTAAAGTAAGTAAAGAACAAGAGTTTGTATTAAGGCCAAGAAGTTTTTGATTTTGTTTTGTTTTTGTTTGAAGACTTTTCAAACTCATTTTTTATTTCGTGAGGTTTTAAAAATCTTCCTTAATTTATAATTCAGAATAAATTTTACTTTACCTTCAACAATCTGAATAGCTTCTGTTTATAACCTGCCTCTTGAAGAGTGTTGTTTTTAGTCTACTACAGACTTTTGTGCTTTTGAAATTTCTAGAACATAAGGTAGCACCTTCTCGCCCCGTATTTGATCGGGACCCTGGAATGATATTGGCATAATGTGCGCACACCTAACAGCTGTTCTCTATATGATCCCAAAGTACTTTTGAGCTCACAGGATATGGTCAGGAAGCTCTCCCTGACAGCAGAGAATTATTTGTCCTCTTTTCCATTTCTCTTGACAGATTCTGCTCTGCCTAAAACTCAAGCACATTAAAAATATACATTAAAGAATTGAAGGAAGAATTACATATATAAAAAGAATTAATTACATAAATAAAACCCAAACAAGAATCCCATTAGGAACCTATGGACTAGGAGCTACAGGGAGGAGAGAGGCCACATGGAAGGGACAGATCCTGCTCTTAGCAAGAAAGTGTCCATATAAACCACCTTCCACTTGAAAGGGAGAGAGTGATTCTATCTGTCCCCTGATAATAGGGATTATATACCCATTCGTCTTCCTCTGATGTTCTGCTATTCCCTATAGGGTTTAAGTTTGACAATGTGTTCCTGAGCGAGAAGAGGAATTGGTGGAACGTCTAGCAAGTTTGTGCACGTGTATGTGTGTGTGTGTAATTTTTAAAAATTGTGGTAAAATATGTATACCGTAAAAGTTTCCATTTTAACCATTTTCAAGTGTACAATCTAATGACATTTATTTGTATTTCATGATATTGAAGAACCATTGCCACTATCCAATTACAGAACATTTTCATCACTCCTAAAGGAAACCCCATATGCATTAAGCAGGGATTTCATAAAATGGGGTGCTCCTGGTATATGAACACAAACATGCCATTCCTAGAAAAGTGTCCATGTTGCCATCTGATTTATCTCCCAGGCCCTTGTGAGATGGGTTATTATAAATCAGGCACTCAGAGTTTGGTCAATCACCCCTAAGTGATTTTACCCAGTTTCCTTTTTCTTCTTCACGTTTTCTCATTTCTGAAATCAATAGCTTCTTAGATCCCATAAAATAAAGTGATTTTGAGAAATAAAAAATTAGATCATTGATTCAGGGACTTAGTGAGGCCATCAAGATTTATAAGATTTGTGAGGCCAGGAATAGGATGGCCCTATCTTGTCCTTATCTGGAATATCATATGAATCATTTGCAAAGACTTATTACCTTCTCCTCATCCCCTTCCGTCCCACACATACACACACACATGCACGCACACACACACTCATCAATACACACACACACACACACACACACACACACACTCCACCTTTTCCAGTCTCCAGCCACTTTCTCCTGGTCACCTGATTAAATCTTCTACTCATTCTTCAAGACTCAGTAGAGTTCTTCCTCCCTGACACCACTAACTAGGCTAAATACACAGCCTGTAGATCCCAAAGCATCCTTTACATGTTTCTGTGTCTGATCCAAAGTATCAGGAGGTCCATGTTATCACTACAATCGCCATAGAGCTTTGTTGTTTGCATTCCCAGGGGCTACCGTTCCCCTTGCCAGCACCTGACAATATGTGCCTGGGGTACAACCCAGGGAAAACCTGTCTCCACCACTGAAAACAATTCACAGCACCAGCTCAAGTAGCTATGGGTTAACAGTGTAAGTCTACATGTGCAGAGTAGCTTACTTTAATCAGCATAGCACTTGATGGAGCTTTTTGCTCCAATTTTTTAAGTTATGATTACATCACATGAAATGACCAAGCTCTTGTTTAAAATGTGACCCAAAAGAGGGAAGGTCTTAAGAACTATCCAATCTAGTAGCCTTCAAATTGGGGCTCACAATTTGTACTCCTAGAGGCACACAAAAACTTCACAAAGAATATCTGAGCATGAAAAATTTCAAAGAAATTAATTTTCAAAACCTAAACTTGCATCCTGTAATAAATGTGCCCGAGAAGAAGCTTGTGATGGTCACGACATCTGGTGCTGTGTGCTTTATCCTCCTCCCCTGTCCTAGTCTTCCTCCTGCCACTTTGCAAGAGAAAGGTGTACCTCCCACACGTGCAGTGTTTTTCTATGACACGCTGTCATTTTGGGTGTGCAAACTTCTAGAGCAAAAACAAATGACCAATTCAAAATGTTGGCATCCAGCTCTGTGTTTCCCCTTGTTTTATGCATGATTCTTGTAAGGGCAAAGCATGGAGTTAGATATGGGGTGTCTTGATTCACGCTGAGATGTCCAGAATTCATGTTCACTGAAGGAAAATGCAGAAGTGCTGACAATTTTCATTTAATAACCTCTCCTCTTTCATCCCTGGATGTTGCTACAGAATGTGTCCCTCCAGGGAAAGGCTCCCTTGAGAGCGAAGCAAAGATGAGGTCGTTGGTGGAAAGCACTGAAGGCCACTGTGCCTTATTTCTTCATGGCTGGACACCGTGTTTTATCCATTAGTGTTAGGATTAACGTGAAGAAGTGAGACGGTTGTCATGGGAATGCATCTCAACACAGCTATTTAAATTGAAAGAGCTCTTCCTAACAGAAAACCAGTCTGATTTTACTGATAATGAGGACTTGCGTTTTCAATTAGGTTAGATGATGGATGCTGTCTGTAACTGGAATGAGCTAAATCAGTAGCTCCAAGGTTATGATGCAAATATACTTAAAGCACAGAATAAGATAAAAAGGCTTTATCAGAATTATTATACTGGCAAAGGTGAATTGAAACATTTTCATTTTTCCCACCCTTTCTGAGTATACTGTTATAAGCAGTTTATCTGTAAGGGAAAGCTTACCTCGAAGTCATTCTTTCGTCAAAATATTGACATACTTTCTTGCTGGCTGGTAAATATTTATCACCCTGAATCCTAGAGTGGACCTACCCCAACCCTGGTCCCTCCCCTGGGACCTGGGACCTGTCAGACCTCTTCTTCTTCACAATTCAGCAGCTGTGAGGTTGATACCTTGCACCACAGGTGGTCTGCAGGACCTGCTCTAGCACAAATGGCAGCATCCAGTCTTTGGACTAGATTGGTTAATTCCATATCTTACAAGTTAATATCTGCACATCACTCCAAGTTCTGAGTACAATGAATAGTCATTTTACGAGTCTCAGCAATGCTTTTGTAGTGAACTGAGAAATGACTAAACAGGGTTGACAAGTAATTTTGAAAGTCAGTTTGCTCCTAATTTTTAAAATATTTTGACAAAAAATGAAGGAGAACCTGAGTTGCCGATTCATGGAAGATGAAAATAATTTTTGATCAGGCATCATTGTGCAATGTTAGCATAGCGCTATGACAGGGTTTAAAGAGTTGGATGAAATTGCTCTAATAAAATGTCCATTCCCAGGTACAAATTTTTAAAAATAATGCTTGTCTATTTTTAAAAACGAAAAATAGAAATAATATTGATGCTGACCCACAATTTATTCTACAATTAAATAATTCTCATCTTCAAATACAAACCATGAGCCAGTTCAAGCTGTGAACTGTGGGGGAAAAAGCCTCATCTATACGGTCAGCAAATGCATTTAGAGAAAAATTTACTTTATATGTTAGAAATTATAACATATAAAGCAAAGGTAAGCATATAACATAAAATATGTTATAAACAAATAAAATGTTTACGTTTTATAAACATATATATATAACATAAACATATAAAATACAAATGTGATTATGTTGTTTTGGTGTATGTCTGATAATTGCAATGACAATTCAATCCAGAAGAAAAGAAATTAACAATTAGGGTTGTATAGCTATTGGGAAAAATATATTTCAACATATATATATAATATGCTGTTATTGCAAAAGAAAGTTATATACTCATTAATAAAAGACTTATATGTATAAAAATATATTTATTGGGGATAAAATTCTTTATGGAAAGTAAAGTGGAAATAAGAATTTAAAGAGAAAAAGGAACCATATAATATTATAATTATATAATAAGCTTCTTCATGTATTTTAAAATAGATAATGATATATGTAAAATTAGTATGGATTTTATATTCTCTTAGATACATTTAAAAGACTGGTATAGTAAATTCATTTGTTCATACACCATGCTTTGGCCTTCATGATGTCATACTAAATAAAAAAGCATTGGATTTATTGAAAGTCCCTTCTTAGATTTGTGAGGCAGTGCCACGGCTCCCACTCCAGATATAGCCGTGAATCAAGGTCACCTAGCTTCAGATAATTCTTCTAGTGTACTCAGGATGCTCATTTTTATGCAGGAAACTAGGGAAGCCAGTCACTTATCCTACATCACAAAGCCTATACGATGTGTGGAATCCAGGTCTTGGGTGCTCACCTCCATGCTCTTTCTCTGAAACTATCACCAACACGTTGAATCCTAAATTAAACTCAATATTATTTTTTAAAAGAACAAACTGTTAGCCAATCTAATTGGGCTTTTAAAAAGTCTAATTCAAATTAAAACCAAACATTTTTATTTTCAGTTAACTATTTATTGAACCAGATAAGAATATTCTCTGGTGTGAAACTAGTATTTGATTTGTTGACATCTCTGGAAGTAACAGCAAGGCCTTTGGGAAGCCCCAGGGTGTCATGGAAAGAAGAGACTTTGGGACCTGGGTCCGGGCTCAATTTCTAGCTGCACTAGTTGCTAGCTATGGACTTTTGGGCTATTTATTCAAATCCTATGAGCTTGTTTCCCTATCTGGAAAATAGAGATTAAAATCTCTGCCTGATGAGGTTAAGGTTAAGATGAAATGAGATCACAGATGTAAAGCACGTAGCATGATACTTGGCATATGTTAGAAATGTAAAAATACGAGTTTTTTTTCTTGGTATTTCTCCCTATTTTCTATCTCTACTTTTGAATGCCTTTGTCTGTTGTACTATAGTTCATGTTCTTAATATCTCTTTGGATGATATGTGAAGCTAATAGTTTAATGCCTTAAAGAAGTGATTTTCAAGCTGTGAGCCGTGGGAGCTCTGTGGCAGTAAGGGGGTGGGGGAGGGGGTTGGAGAGGAAAAATGCCTGGGGTTCCAGTCCCTTCATTAACAAGTGAAGGTTTGCTTGTCTCTAATATGCCAATGAAAAAGTTTTCCTGTGCTGCATGGGCCATTTGAACCGGGAACCCCTGGAGACACAGTGCTTAGTCCAAGCCATCAGTGCTTGAAGGTGGAAATTTCTGACAAGTAATCTCTCTATTTGGAATATATTTTGAGATGGGCTTGAGGGTAAGGACGTTTGGCTGAATTCAGCAATGAGTTGTGACCTTGGGGTCAATCCTGATGAGTGTATAATGCACAATACAGAATATTGATGTGAAGTGAGGCAACTTGGGATGCATACAAGCAGGAGAAACTCAAGTATTTTAGGAACGCTCATTTTGAATTTCATAATTGGCTTTACACTCTGAGCATGCATGCTGCCTCTCCTTCCCAATCCTACCCTGCCATCTTATCCGAGGGCTGATTGGTTGTTTGTTGGGGCTGTTTCTTGTTTGGGTAGTTGGAACATCAATTCAGTTTATCATTCCCGTTTTCCAAGGGGAAGAAGAGAGATTGAAGGTGATCAGTCCTATTCTTCTGATAACTGGGAAAATGATGTCCTGGAGTTTTAATAGAACAATTTAAAATCTTTATTAAACTTATTTTCTCTCTATGACATTAAAATTATTTCCATTTTGTCCTTTTCATAATCAAGTTGTAGACACTGTGTACCCTTGGCCTTTTAAAAAAGATGAACTTTTGTACTCTGCAAATGCAATGGAAACATCAGATAGCAACAGACTCATCATTAAATCAGCCATGAGAATAAGTCTGACCAGGGTACCCTAAGCCTAAAAAACATTTATTATTGGACTTTGAAGAAAAATGCTTGCCCTTCTCCTTTCACCATAAAGTACTCTGGGAGGATCCTGGTTAACTTCAGTACCTATTGCATAGAACAGTTTCTCCTATTTTCTTTCTAAATGTTCTTTAGTGTTGAAGGGGTCATGGCAATTCTATTTCTTCCTTTTGTCCTCATTCTTTTTCCTCTGCCATTTCAGTTATATAACCCATGTTTTCTCAGAACTTTGGAAAGATGACTTTTTAAAATAACTTTTGCCTCTTTCTACTTTTGCAGAAAATCCAGATTTCAAAAAAAAAAAAAGATCTCTCTGCCTGGTTATTTCTCGGAATTTCTGAGTGGTATTTCAAGGATAGCCATAAGCACGTGGAGTCCCCCACTTTCTTTCTGGTCCTCTCTGTATACTCCAGACAATGTATTCGCACGCTAGATTGGCAGGGCCTCATCTGTTTGTTTCCTGAGCTCATGAAAGTATTGCCTAGGCAGTAGCCATATCTATTCTTTGAAAACCAAGGTTTCAACTTAGTGAGGTTACTCACTGAATATCTAAGATAGTTGCCCACTTTGAATCTGGTGTGTGTTTATGTTGTTATACTACTCACAGTGAGTGTGAGGAAGCAATGGGAGGACTAAGGTTATCCGTCTTATTAGGGATACGTTTAGTCATTTGCATTTGTGTAATCGTTCATAACTTGGGTATATTCTTCGTAGTATTTACCTCATATGTTTCTGCATCATAAGAAAAAAGCACAAGCTCTTTTATTACAAAGTAAGTATAAAATAGTCTTTATGAATTTATTTTTTAAATTTTTTTATTTAAGCATATTATGGGCATACAAATGTTTAGGTTACGTATATTACCGTTGCCCCACCCAAATCAGAGCTTCAAACGTGTCCATCTGCCAGACGGTGAGCACTGCACCCATTAGGTGTGAATGTACCCAGCCCCTCTCCCCTCCACTCACCTGTCCGACTCCTAATGAATGTTACTACT